>WITN01001430.1:0-17978 GCA_015025155.1 Lactarius quietus | reverse complement strand
CTATTTTTGTTGAAACCTCTACCAACCAACCCCAGCTGACTGAAGGACCAACAAAAGTGGTCCGGTTTCCTCTCCCTGGCTCCTCACTGACCCACGTCCCAACATTGTTGAACGTAAGTATCGACTTACTGTACTTCATCTATACCCGGTGGTCTCATGGGTGTAGCAAGAGATGCTTGGTAAAGAGACAAGGTCGGAAGAAATCCTTTTGGAACTTCAGCCGTCTCAAGGACAACAGACGTATCACCCTCAAGCAAAACCCTCGCTTCTACGAAGGTCTCCCGAGATCGGCGTGCGAGTACAAGGGTGACTTTGAAAACGAACCAATCGAGAATTTCTGGGATGCAGCTGAGATCTGGGTTCTCAAGGATGAGCGGAGCCCTGTGTTTCTCGAAACGGAAAATAAGAAACGGGCCTTCGGTAACTTCTGGGTTCCAGCTGAGGCTATTATTTTCAAGGGTCCGTGCGTCACTCTTCTCCGCGATTTCTAATGCTGATGCGAGTATCCTGCTAGATATCAGCGGAAGACTAGAGGGAGAATGTATTGTCGCGAAAGATATCTGCGGCACACCCAACCTGTGGCATCGCGAGGAGCAAGGACTGCCTACAGCAATCTCCACTTCATTAAGAACATCGACAACCGGTCCAGCGAACCCCACCGACCTTCCACCCATTATTACGAATCCTGTCAAAGGAAGGGTGTTTGAGGATTGGAGACAGTTTACTTCCGCAATACATTGGGTTCCCCCAATATTAGTATATGCATCAGCACCAGGGGCACGCGTCCCGAGTCTCAAGACAATTGGGTAAGTCGCGTATCCCCCGCCTCTTTCGTTCTAACTCGAGCACAGGTTCTATCCTCTCCTACTAATCCCACCCCGAATCCACTAGCCCCGCCCCTCTCAGCAACACAAGCGACGCCAACTGGCGCTTCGCCTAGCGCAACAGCAGTTCGCCACCTTACACGACTACAGATTCCAGAGCCATCGCTTGGGCCACCAACCTCTCTGAGTTTCAAAAGCGCCCGGTCCACCCACTCGCCAGTCTATCTGACCCCTCTGACCACGATACTGCCCCCCTCACCACCGACAACCAGTCACCGGCGGTCATCTGTGGCAGCACCACCCTCTCCTCTAAAACCCACACCAAGTCCCCGGGATCCACCAGTGACCGTCTTATCGTCGTTTTCGCTAACAGTAGCCACTTTTACATCTCCTCAAGCGAGACCCTCACCAAGTATCATACCTCAGGGATCGGAGCCTCCACCGCAAAAGGCTACTTCGGCAGGAGCAGCTCTGAACACGTTCACCTCAGGCTCTATAGCTTCATCTCCTCCGAGCGCAACTCTCACTTCCTTAACGAGCAATCCAGCACGCTGGTCGGGAATTTCCCCTGGAGATAGCCAGAGCAGAAATCGCTCAAGTGTGCCTGACTCCGCGATTGCGACTTACAAAGCCCGAGCCCCCAACCCAGGACAGCAGCAGGCCGAAAGTGAAGCTGCTCCCCTCAAAGGGAAGAAGCAGAATTGGTTTCAGAAAATTCGAAACTACTTTTGGAACTAGGACAAGGGCAAATAACGTGCGTATGGTCATTATGCCAATGATTCTATTGCCTTCAATCCTGTTGACCACTGTCAGGCATCTTATTCTAAGCACGCTTTAAATCGAATACTCGATCACTTACGAGTGGACTCGATATGCTCTACGAGGATCCGTAGGAGGTGCATCAGGTATGTACGAACCTACTGTATGATCGGAAGATGGAAGCCTAGCAATGTGGTTCGCTTGAGACCGAGCCTGGCAAGGGGACTTAGCGTGGAGGGGAAAGAAAAGGAAATAGACTTGGGCAGAGCCAGAAGGAATGCTAGTTACATTTCATGTATTCTACGAATGTGCTATAGCTGTGATCAGAGAAATACGAGTAAATTCCCGTGGCTGGCACGTTCATTTGCTCCACCCAGGCGGAATGCCTGTCTAAGGTATGCACAGCTGACCCAGGCAAGCCTTGCTCTAGAAAACAGAACCATATCAGGAGCGTGAGGAGAGAGCGTGTGCTCGGAGGCATTGGAATCGGGATTATTACTCGTCCCACGGATCGTCGATCACCTTGCGTCCTGCGTCAAGCGCAGGGACTAATTCAAAGCGACAAGTCATCGTTAATTCATGCGCAAACCTTAGTCGAGGGTCGATGCCTCAGAGATCCCCTGCGACGAAGGTTCTTGGTGAGGCTGGCGAGGTGTGACATGGTGCAAAATGAGGTATGACGCGATGACGTTCGAGCCATCCGCCTGGCGCATCTGGGCAACTCGGTCATGAGCGGGATGGTAGAGACATTTCTAATATCCGGTGGAGGATCAGCATGCCAGTGTGCGCAGCCCACAATGCGAAGAAAACGCCTTCGAGTCAAAAAAAAAAAAATACGAGTCGAGAGAAAGCGGGCATGAAAGACAATAACAAATAGGTGATAGTATGGCGTCAGGTTGACACGTATTTGCGATTGAGGAAGTATCGCGAAATATACTTACACCGATGACGACAACCACGAGGAGAGTAGCAGGACGACACTGGCTTCTGTTTTTGGTCGATCAAAGCCAAGATTCTCAAACACTTCGTAGTTCTCTTCCATCGGAAATAGCAGAGTCAAGCCGCGCTGACGTGCGGGGAATCCTCCTCCAAGTTATCGTGTGGCATTCATTCCATAACTGGATGGACACGCGTGTCTACCGCCAAGCGAGTCGAAGCAGAGCATACTTGCGTCGATCTCCTGAGAGGTAGTCCGAGTCCCCGTATTGGCACGTGAGCGACGCGTGAAGACAAGTATGAGTACGTCAAGTCCACAACTCTCCGCGGTCTGACATCTCCTCATACCCATATTCAAATATTCGCGAATGTCAGCCCGCGACCACGGCTTTCCGCAGCGGTGCTGTCAAGTCAGAAGGGAGAAACTGTTTCACGCGACGTGTCAGTGTGACTGTAGCAAGTGGCCAGGGGCAATTAGAATAGTAATAGTCCGCTGGCCGTGTCAGTGATCCTGCATTTGAGATAATATTCACATAGTTACTCTTCGTCACGTTGATGAAGTACTCAGATGCGTTTGGCACGTACCTGATCGTCGTCGTCGTCTCCAAGCTCTCTCTGTCTGGTCTGGCATGTTAATCTCGCGTCAGGTGATGTCAGGTGACGTGTTCGTCAGCCATCCGATCGGATGCTCTCAGTTATACAGCACAATGACTGATTACACTAGCCTTCCGCTGGAAGCTCACGACAATAGATCAGCGTTTCTAGAGAATGCGTGGAACATTGGAAGGGCCTACCGAAATCAAGCTCTCGAGTTGATTTCTATATGTCAACACCTCTCTCGAATTGCGCCTCCAAAGCTCGTACACGAAGATTCTGAGCTGAGAACGTATTTACGTCCCAGCTTCGCTCACAGATTTGACTTCCCGCCTCTCATATTATTGTACTAGAATGCTTCGAGCGTGTGATCTCGCGTTGCATTCCGCTGCCGATTCGGGCACGAATGTGACCGATGAAGCAAACGTACGATTACAAGAAGCGACTCGTGTGTTGAGCAGCTACTCAGAGAGGCATCTCTTGTGAGTAACAAATCTAATGGTAGTCAAAAGCTTTCACTGACTCTTATTCTGACAGCGACCTCCCGCTCACCATCTATTCAAGAATGGAAATGGCAAAGTGGAAAGATAGCGCCCAAAGAGATCGGTCGTATGTGGTGAGGCTTACGTGTATCTCTTTACGCCACTTACTTATCCAGGAATTTGAGGACGAATGGGGATCAACAATGACTTTTAATTTCGTGCTCGTACGTCCCCGCTCCTGACCACATGCGACCCAGAAGTAGTCATCGTGAGCCGTGAGCATTGATTCGTATGGGACTTGTCTTCGATAGTAATATCATCCATGCACAGAGGAACTCAGCGCCAGTCCGTCCTTTTCGGAGATCCTTTGGAATTTTATCCGTTACGAGGACCGCCCGCGTATCACCCTCGAGCAAAACCCTCACTTCTATCTGCGTTTCCCTGCAGAAGAGAGCGCATATACGCCTAAGCTTCAGCATCACCCACTTCATCGGGAAAACCCCTATGTGCAAATCCCGATTTAATTAGCGATAATTCAATAATCGCACTAAAAAATTGCAAATAGAGGATATTGCCAGTTTTCTCGACGGCGCTCTTAAGAATCTATTAACTTTACTGTAAGTTTTCGCTAAGGGTATTCAAATTTCGGTACATGTGTCTATCGAGGTACTATACGAGCCAATATCCTTGTCTTCCCACAGTTCGGAATAATGTTGGCCAAGTTGTGGCATCTTGTAGGGTTCTAATTCATCACCAGAGCATTCGAGAACGAGTCTCTAATTGGCCTAAGGTGGCTCAATGCTTGCGTAGAAGGTACTCACAACTTCACAAGCACGCTGTCATAACTGGTGAGTAAAAGATATCTGAGTGTGCATGAGGGGAGCAAGGACGACAGTGTTGTTATCGTCATGATTGTCCTACACTGGTACAGATGAGATGGAAAAAAAGTAAGCATGACTTATCTAAATGCTTTGTAGAACCAAATAAGCAGAGCAACGGCAGTGGAGGTTTGGTGCACTGAGCACACGAAGGAGCAGTTGCAGAGATATGGTGGTGAGGTGTGTTGGCAGGAGCAGCGGGGTGGCTTGTGACTGACTGCAAGTGAGGCCTAGCAATTAACACATCAGGTGGCAGTTATGAAGTGAGAGGACAAGAAATTGAGCCTGTGAGGCCTGTGATGGGGAGAGCTAGGCGGCAAGGTGGCGACGTGTATTTAGTAGTGATAACTGGCCCAGCTGCCCCCCTCCCTTAACACATCACGTGATCCGAACCTTGGTCTTAATTCGGTCTCCGATTTTGAACTTTATTTTTATTTTTATTCTCTATATTTGCGCGATGTAAATAGATGACAAACAAGGGCAAACAACGCGTTAAGCGTTCGTTTATTCACTTTCCCTCCCTTTTCGTGTGGCGCGTACCATCGTTTGCCCACCCCCGTTTGCGCCCCCCGTCGCGCCCCCCATTTGTGCCCCCGCCGCCACGGGAACACAGAAGAGCGCCAGAAAGGTACGCCCCCCAGTTCCCCCCTCCACCGCCTTTGACTACGCGCGAACAGGACATGCACACGCGGGACGCGGGACGGGCGGGGATAAGCCCCCCTCTTGCGCCCACCACGTCCACGCGCGAACGGGGGGGCGTGCGGTGAGGGTCTCCCCTCCCCTCTTGAGGTCCCCACCTCCCCTTACGCGCAAGATGGCGCGGGCAAGGTACGCCCCCGCCCCCTTGTCCCCCGCCTCCACCCACCGCTAACAAACAACAAGGGTACGCGAACGCGTCGCGCACGACAGGGCACCCGCACCTCCCCCTTTAACGCGCAAACGGGGTGGGGGTGGGGGTGGGGGGGTGTACAAGGGGAGCACCCCGCGCGTTCCCGCTCACGCCCCAGGGCGGCGGTGCACCCTTCCTCCCCCAGGTTGTGTACGCACACCGCCACCCCGTCTACCCCCCGTCCCCCTCCCTCCCGCTCGGGAAGCGCCACCTCCCACCTCTCCCGCGCGACCCTCTTTGGGTGCGCGCCAGGGAGGAAAGCCGGAGACGGGGACGACGCGGCCCCACATGCGTGTCAAGAGGGGGGGTGGAACCGAGCACGGTCTGGTGCGCAACCGGGCAGGCGACGTGAGCCGGGGGGAGGGGGGCGGTGGCGCGGCCGCGCGACACGGGCGGGCGAGGGTAGGTGAGCGGGGTGGTGTGCCACCTGAGTGAGCAACCTAGCTCGGTGTGCGTGAGCGGGAGGGGGGGGGCACAGTAGATTAACAAACATGTACATAGTTTGATAATAAAATATTTTCTTAATATTTTAATCTAAATTAATTGGATCTAATGCAATGAGTAGAAGCTATCAAATAAATAGCTAAAAAAAATATGAATATAATTGGGGGACATAGATCTCTTTGAAAGCCCTTTGACTCTACCAATGCTAGTTGTGTGCTGTCTACTCATGGTCTTGGTGATGTGCACAGCATGTTGCTGTCCATCCTATACAATATATTAAACAAAAATGTTTGTCTGCAGAGTCATCAGACTTCAAATGTACTTAATTTGCACACACATTGATGTTGGGTACAGTTTTTGTGATAATTTCTTCAAGCATGTGGACTTCTTCCTGTTGAAACATAATAAGTACATACATATCTTATCTATAGCAGTTACAACATTACAGCAGTATATGTACATATAATTACCGTATTAGGGTAACTCCTAATTGGAGAGCACAACTCTTATCAGCATCACATGTGGTGATACTGGAGAGTTCTGAGGTGTTTCACATCAGGCGTCACTGAAAACACAATATCATGAACACTGTTACTCATCACTTATCATCAAATGGACATTGTAATGCATGAGTCACATGCCAAACTTGACTTGAGTATATGGCACAATGGCAACAATGGAGATGACTTAGCAACACTACCAATGCTCACAAGGTGTGGTATATGAGGACACTCGAAGGTGCCTCCCTAAGAAGAATGTAGAGTGGGGCTTGACGCTTCTGGCATCACAGGCAGAAGATTTCCAAAGAACTGGACTTGAGAGTACAAGAATGTCAAGCTGCTGACTACATCAGTCAGCAGTCTGCTTATAACTACTGCAAGGTATGCACCTTTGTCAGTGACAACACCACTACTACTACTGCTTGGTAATTGTCCACTAGTCATATCAGTAATCATACAGTGTCAATCAGTAATCAATGAGAAATCTCCTTAGTAAGTATTGTGAGTAACTTGTTGTTACGTGCGAGCTGCACGTGAGCCTGACTTAGGAAACGTAAGGTGAACGCGGTGACTTAGCAAATCCTTGTCTCAAGTGCGGAGGCTGAGTATCGTCTCAACGCACGAAGGCGGAGTACTGCTTGCTCAATGGTCGATCGACCCAAAGTAGAGGATTGGAAACGCAAGTGAATAACAAGTCGAGAAGAGTACAAGAAATCCAAGCTATCGACCACAACAGTCGATAGCTTCCTTATAACGCTTATGCTGCAGCCCGCCTTCGTCAGCGAGACCGCCACTACTACTACTATCACTAATCTGCTGTGTAATCGTACAGTAACACTATCAGTCATCGTATAGTACATGAGTAAGTCCTTTATCAGTGCTGAGTAAGTATTCGGGAGCGACTTGTCATCCCGCTTACTGTTCCAACCATTCCAACCGTTACACTTGTCATCATGCTTACTCTGCCTAGTACACATTGTATCATAACTAGTGATGTAACAGTTTGGTTCAGTCCGGTTCAGAGCCTTTTTTCCTGAACCCTAAACCAGACCATCGGTTCAGTTCAGGTATTTTCCTGAACCCCAAACCAAACCCTCGGTTCAGGTTTAAAAGGGTCCAGTTCAGTTCAGGGAGAGGCTGAATGTGAACTGAACGTGAACGCAAATATTAAGCAGTACTTGATTATGTAATCACCAAAAAAGCGTATAATTTCTGGGTAATGTACCACAAAAGATAAGCTTTTGTGGTGAAACTTTGAAAAGTGTTCGATAACGCTGTCTAGTTGTAGCGTTTCCACCAAATGCTGATCCGACTTGGATCCGACGGCTTCCTTGAATCAAACGATGAGCTAAGCGCACGGCTTACAACTCAACAAGAACTCGTGAAGGGCGATAAACCAGAAAAGGTCCCCTTGGAATGGCCTAACAAGGTGATAGCTTTGACACACAAGTTGGCAACAAGATAAGATCCTAGTCACACAGACCAATGACTCTGCTATAAGACTGCTTTGAATATGACCTGAGAGGAATACAGGTGGAAGTCCAAAACAACTAAGCTAACAACTACTGGCGAAACCTGCCTAGTATATATAGTACTTTTAAGCTAGCTTTAAAGCTGAGCTCGAACTATAGTAACATGACCTACGACCTTATCTGCCAATAGGAATTGTCCATCAAGCCACAGGGGCTTATCATGAAACATACAGTACATGAGGCATAAGGCCCCACATGAGTCAGAGATAACACTGCCATGACTCAGAGATAAGAGTAACACATGACTCACAAATGACGACATAGAACAATAGAACAATAGAGAACCAAGATAACAAATGTCAGGGCACAATACCAGCGCATCAGAACCTGTTCCATCAGAACTTGAACCACAAAAGGGAATGTCTAGACCTTCAGCTATCAGGAATCGCCTCTGACCTCATGCCTACCATGGCCCTTCCAGAACCTTCCATAATCTTCCATTCTTGATACAACACCGAAGTCCCCTGAGTTATGGCTTAGGTCAGATACATACTGTGACCTGGGACTAGACCTCCTCTTGACATTCTTCGGCCTCTCAGGAATTCCGCATCCGAGGAAACGTTACATAACCTTCCATCCTTGAAGTCCCATGACTTATAGATTAGATCAGATACGAGGCATGATCTGGGACTTTCACGTGATAGATCACGTGACCTTCATCCTTCCTGCAGTGCTCGTGCCAGTGTCTGAAGACGACGAGTGTACTATCATTCCACTCACTAATTGGCGTATACGGAGGGCTTCATCCTCCTCCACTTCATAGTCTTCTTCTGCCTCAGGGTATCCATCGGCCTGGGCCCATACAAGAGCGCGAACTTCTTCTTCTTCTTCACTATATTCTGGCTGACCTAATACCCATGTGTGTGCTTCAGGGTAATCTTGACAGGTCTTCCAATGTTCATGGATGCACTTGCGACATTTGGTGTGCGCAGGGTTCGGTACGATGTCACCACGTGACACTAGTGCTATGTACAAACTATGTATTGTGTTCAGAATTACTAGTTCTAATTCTCTATCTCCTCATCACTGCTGAAGGACGGCTCTGTATGAAGTCCTGCCTGCCTGCCTGCTGAGATGTGCCCATTCCAATAAGCACTCTTGAGTAATTGGAGGCTCTCAAAGATGGCTGGCTGCAACTGGTTCCTTCGTGTGCAGCCCGTGAGACCTCCACTGTTGAAATGTAATAAGTACATACGTATCTTATCTATAGCAGTTACAACATTACAGTAGTATCGTACATATGATTACCATATTAGGGTACTCCATTACGCACAAAGTGGGCGCAACTCCAATATGGAGGGCGCAAGTCTAATCAGTATCACACGTGGTGATATTGAAGACTTCTGGGGTGTTTCACATCAGGCGTCACTGAAAACGCGATATTGTGGACACCTTTACTCATCACTTTTACGCAAATGGACATGGGTGGACCATAGGGACCGGTTTTCCTATAAATGAGGGGAGTAGAGCCCCTCTAAGAATACAAGTCGTTCACTCTACGCACACTTGAGCACTCCTCTCTACAAACCTCTATACTAGTCTCTATACCTTCACAAGGTGAGACTCCATGACACTGTTTGCTGCGCTAGTTGCTGCGCAACATCCACCGCTGAAGGCCCGCTCAGATGGTGTGGCTGAACCTTGGATCGCAAGGTAGTCTCTGGCAATTTGTTTCAATGTGGGGTATCAGGTATTGAGCTGAGGTGTAATGCCTCACGAGGCTGGAGCCTGACTTAGGCTGAGTGATACGCGATGGCTTTAGTAATGAGTGAGATGACTCAGCGACAGTGAGTCTACGCTCAAAGGCGAGACCTAATATGAGGACACATGCAAGTGCCTCCCTAAGCATTCTGAATGGTCTTGGACATCTGTTACAGACCAAGTAGAAGAGATGAGACCGCTAGAGATTCCAAAGTGTACAAAAGTGTCAAGCTGTCGACCACATCAGTCGACAGCTGCCTTTTAACTAGACTTGACTGTACGCCTTCGTCAGCAACACAGCCACTACTACTACTGCTTGGTAATGTACACTAATACAATCAGTAATCCTCAGTAATCATACAGTAAGACATGAGTAATCCACCACAGTTCCTTGGTAAGTTTCGAGAGCAACTTGTCATCTCGCTTACCTGCTCGATCAGTAACAGTAGATCGTAACATGAGGGATCCATTAGACATCATGTATGCACAACCAAATAGATGGGACTCACCCCCCACCAACCAATGATGTTGTTCGTGGCCTCAACTCCAGCTTCAAGGTATTGTTTGAGCTTGTCATGAGGACCCTTGAAAGTACCACCCTGCTGTTGAATGGCTTGAACGGCACTGAGCAGAAATGTGCCACCATAGTGAAACAAAGGTTTCAACATGGGAGGGCCATCTATTTTGATGTCAGCAGTGAATACAGCAAGTAAGCAGACAAAACGTACCTGCAGAGTCCTTGATTGTCGTGGCAGATTGTGTGGGTGTAATATAATAGCTGTCAAACTAAACAGGGTTTAAAGTAGGTTCGGCCCATCCAAAATTGAATAGCTTACCACATCCTCAAGCTGCTGCATCCCAGCAGTGTACTGGTCACTCTCCCATTGGTGCCGGAAGTACAAGTCCTTGACATTGGGGTCCAGGACTAGCATGCAAAGTGAGTGTGATGTTGGAAAAAGAGTATGAAACTTACCCAGACAAATAAAATATCCTGATTGTTACGATTGTGGTCTGACTTAGACCTCCACACGTGATGGCAAGTAACGTGACTTAGCGACTCGTGTCAACACACGAAGGTGTGACTTGTATTGAGGACTCTTGAAAGAGCCTCCCTAAGAGAGCGATGACTAGAGACGGGATGGAGAAGAACCCGACTAGATTCGATGATGATACAAGAGAGTCAAGCTGTCGACTACATCAGTCGACAGCTACCTTATAACCGATTCTTGACTGTACGCCTTCGTCAGCGATACAGCCACTACTACTAATGCTGGGTAATCGCCCACTAATGCAAACGCCACAACTACTACTACTACCTCAGTCATCGTACAGTAATACTATCAGTAATCAACATAGTTCGTAACATGAGTCATCCGTCAGTCATCAAAGTAGTAAGCGTCCCCTTGATCACGTCCCCTCGCTTATGAGTTAGGTCAGATACTCGCTATGACCCGGGACATAACATCACCCCCTTTACAAGGGTGAGCGCCCACGCTCCACAACCCAACTCGTTACCGTGGTAAGTCCGACATCCGTCTCGTGCTCGTCGCGCACCCGTCGAAGGGCATGAGCGCGTCCCAACCGCCTGGACGAGTGCATGGCCCTGTCGATGTGGACGAAGACGTCGTCCTCCACTTCTTGATGGCTCGTTCGAGCTCGGCCACGACTTCCATGGACACGCGGTAGCGTCTCACTTCAGCTTGGAGGGAGATGTCCCCCAGCCTAGCGAGAGCCTCATCTACCTGTCGCTTTCCACGGAAGTCAGCGCGGAAATAGCCGAGCTCTTCACGAGTGTACTCAGCTGCGGGGCCCATGTCTCGGCATGGCTCGGCGTGGATATCGGCTCGGTAGATGGGGGAATACTTCCCCATCGTCCCAAACACTGGGGTTGTCTAGCATGCGGACACGCACGTACTTGGCTGGGACCCGGCGCCCTTTGTGCTCAATGACCATGGTACCCAATTCATCCCGTTGTTGAGGATGAATCCGCCGGGAGTAGGCGATACGGCACGGAGAGGGAGTCTCGTCGCATACGTTCGGCGCGTAGCGAAGGGCGATGGGTCGCTTCCTTCCCTCGTATAGGGGGGTAGACCGCGCGCTCGTATCCCTGTCCGCCGTTGGTCCGTAGACAACAGCAACTGGAGGTGGTCGGCGCGCTTCATCTTCGGCTTCTCCGGTAGTGGCGCGGACGTGGGGAGGTATAGGCACGGGAGCGCAGTGGCAATAGTTGGGGGGTTGTCGCACTGGATGCAGACGACCCTGGCTGCTTGGTAGGACTCGTCCTGTCGTCGTCCTCGTCTTCACTGTCGGTAGCGTCATCGACGGCAGTGGCGAGTGAGGTGGCGGAGGTGTGGTTGCTACCGACGACGGTGGTAGTGAGGGAGCTGGCGGACTGGTTGAAACTTGCCTCGTTAATAAGTGTATCCTCATCCTCCTCTCCGCTGCCGTCTCTTCACCACTTGATCCGTCCTCCACGCTGTCATTACCTCCTTCAATAGGCCGTATCCTGCCTCATCTTCCTCCATTCTTCGCTCTGGGTGTGGGGAATCGCCGGCGAGCCTCGGCCAGGTCTTGGGCGGCTTGGTCTCGTTCGGCTGTGGTTCTGACGTGTTCGACGGCTGAGCAGAGTGGGTCGTCGATGTTGTTATTGCCGTCGTAGGTGTTGAGTGTGTCGACATGGGGGATGGTGATTTCGTCAATGTTGATAACGGTGAGAGGGACATAGGACATTGTATGAGAAGGCAGGAGGGTGATGGGGTAGACGGTACTGTCAAGGCTGCTTTTATGTGAGTTTCAGCCTTCGGGTTCAAGCGTGCGAACTTCCTTATCTCCTCTTCCGCATGGACGTCGTCCATGGCACCCACTGGTTTTCCGAGTCCGCGTATCCCTTCCACTTGATGAGGTATTGAAGTTTACGCCCTCGACCCGACCTTCTGGAGTCTATCACCTTTTCGACCTCGTATTCTTCCACGCCTTCAACCAATTCGGGTGGGGGGCGTAAGTAGTTTATGCCGTGCATACGTGTTTCTTTGTAAGGCGTCAGCAGATCTGTATGAAACACGTCATGTATCTTCCACTGCGGGGGTAGTTTGAGCCGATAATTCACAGGGGACATCACCTGTACGACTTCGAACGGTCCTTGTCTTCTGGGCGCAAGCTTGGCGCTGGTTGATTGATTCGCAGGTTGCGCCCATCTAACCATACCTGGTCTCCCAGGGTGTATCTTGGCGTGTCTTGTGTTTGACCCATGACTTCTGGGCCTTGATCATGTTTTCCTGCGCGCTCCGACGGGCTTCTTTAGTTGTTCCATCCGGGTAGATACACTGGGCAGGCTGATGGTCCCTGGCGCCCATTTATCTCTAGGGTGATACCCCATCAGTGTAAAGAATGGGGTCTGTTTCGTGGTGCTGCTTATCGCGTTGTTGTGGGCAAACTCCGCTAGGGGTAGTTGCAGGGCCCAGTTGTCTTGTTGTTCATTGGCCCATAGTCGGAGTATTGTTCCAGCCACTGATTTGTGCGTTCTGATTGTCCATCCGTCCTGGGGTGATAGGCCGTTGATATGTTCTGCTGAATCTGAAGGGTTTTGCATAATTCCTTCATGAACTTTGCCGCAAAGCGAGGGTCCCGATCGCTGATTATCTTGCTAGGGAGTCCGAATCGCGGGAGCACTTTCTGAGCATACAACATCGCGGTTTCTTCCCCAGTTATTGTTTCTCTGCAGGCAGGAATATCGCTGCTTTGGAACAATCATGGTCCGTGATCGTTAGTATAGAATCGTAACCATTCGATGGTGGTAGTTTGGTGATGAAGTCCACCGCGATTATTTCGAATGGGGTGGCCCCTTCCTGAGGGTAAATTGGTTCGAATGGTGCTTTGGTGGGGCGCGTGTTGACCTTGTGTTGTTGACACTCCGCGCACCCTCGTACGTAGCTTATGACGTCGTTCTTCATGTTTGGCCACCAGTAATGCCGGCTTAGCAATTCTTGTGTTTTTGCTATTCCTGGGTGTCCTGCCGTTAACGCATCATGGTATGGTTCGATGACTTTCCTTAATTCTTCGTCTTTTGTCGTGGTGACCACTACTCTTCCGTTCTTGAACCATACCCCTCTATCTTCTTGAGTTCATGGGGACTTACCCATGCTTTGATTCGGGTTTCTTCCTGTTCAATAGATGTTGGCGTAACCCCTGTGACTGTCCGTATGAATATTCTGTTTGGTAGTACCGTGATCCGGTCGTTATCCTTGTCACCAGTGTCGTAGTCTGGTCTTCTGGATAACGCGTCCGCTCTACCGTTGGCTCGTCCTTTGAGATGGTGTATCTTGATATCGTATTCTTCCAATTCTAGTACCTCTCGGGCTACTCTTCGACTGATCTTCTGTGGGTCTCGCCAGTATTGAAGGTTCATATGGTCTGAAAAGACCCTGACCTTGTGCGGCGACCCCACCAATAGGTACCTCCAGTTTCGTAACGCTTTCACGATGGCTAGTAGTTCCAAGTTGTATATGTCGTAGTTCCGTTCGGCTTCGTTGAGGGTGGCCGAATAGAATGCTATTGGGTGTCTCTTGCCATCGGATCCCTTCTGCATTAGTACAGCTCCTACTGCGAACCCTGATGCGTCTACTTCGAGGTCGTATTGTTTGTTTGGATCTGGGTGGGCGAGAACCGGGTTGCTCGTTATGCGTTTTTGAGCGTTTCGAAGGCGGTTTGGTGGGCTGGTCCCCAATGCCATTCGACGTCCTTCCTTGTTAGCTCATTCATCGGTTTGGCGATATTTGCGAATCCTCTAATAAAGGGACGGTAGAAGTTGCAAAAACCCAAAAAACTGCGTACGTCCTTGACTTTTGATGGTATCGGCCACGTGCGGACACCCGTGACCTTTGCTGGATCCATGCGCGTCATCCCCTTTTCAAGGATTACCCCCAGGTAATCAATAGACGGAACGTGGAATGCGCATTTCGATAATTTGAAGTAGAGATCGTGGGTGGCCGCGACTGCCAGAATGGCAGAAACTGCAGCTGTGTGTGCTTCGTTCGTTTGATGAAAGGTGCCACAGTCGTTAGTGGCGACTGCGATGTCGTCCATATAGATTCGTATTTGTGTGCCTTTCGTTGCAAATGCGGCGATGACGGGCTGGTAGATCTCGTTCATGAACGCTTGGAAGGTTGCGGGTGAGTTACAAAGGCCAAAATACATGACCGTTGGTTCAAAAAGTCCTCGTCTTGTTTTGAACGCCGCTTTGTGTTTGTCTCCTTCCTTGATTCTGATGTTGTTGTACCCCTGTCGAACATCGAACTTTGAAAACATAACTGCTCCTCCCAGGTCGCGCATAAGGTCTGTTATTAGAGGTAACGGATATTGGTTCTTTACCGTCCACCGATTTATTGCGCGATAGTCTTGGACTGGGCGAAGTTTTCCGTCCTTTTTCTTGATGAAAAAGAAGGATGACGCATAAGGCGATTGTGAGGGTCTGATATACCCTTTGGCGAGATGTTCGTCGATGAAGGCGTCCAATGCTTCATCTTCTGTTCGAGTCATTGGATAGAGCCGACATGTGATGGATGTCGGTGCGTTCGGTTGGAGTGTAATGGCATGGTCGCAGGATGTCGGTTTGGTAACCTTGTTGAGGCATCCTCGTCGAATACCTTTCGATATGCTTCGTATTGTGGCGGTAATACGGCACTTTTCTCCTCCTTGGATTTTGCCGCGATAGCGTGTTCAACTGCGGGGATCATCACTCTTCGTCCGCGCATTTCTTCCTCTTCTAGTTGTTGTTCGATATGATTCTTCGTTAGGAGATGAGCTAGTACATCTCTTCGGTTGTTTGCGTTGACTGTTTTGACAGTGACAGGAAGGTGCCTTTGATCGATTGTTCCTCGCTTCCAATCGAACTTTGGTTCGTAAGCTGCTAGCCATGGATACCCAAACAATAGGTCTTCTTTTCCTATGTTGGTAACCAGGAACCTCATCTCTTTGTCATTCCCGTTTACATTTACGCGGAGAATGACATAATGGGTTATCCTTCCGGCCTTGTTTGTTGTATCGTCGATGTTGTATATTCGTTTGGGTATCTCTAATGGTCGTGTTTTTATCCCCATTCGCTGGAGAAAGCGTTCGCTCACGAAGTTATCAGTGGCTCCAGAGTCCACTAGTGCTTTTATCTCGGCCGTGTTGTAACGTGTGTGTAACTGAACTGGGATTCGCATAGAACGGTAGCGCATGATGTACACAGAGTTACAGTGAAGTGCCCTCACCCAGGCCGTCGGGTTCAGGCGTCTGAAAAATCCGTCCCCATCAACTTTTGTAGGATGAGGTCCTTCACGTCGTCTCCTTCGCTGGCTACTCCCCTTAGCCAGTCGTCGGCCTTGTCTTCATCGGTCTTTGGTCTTTCCTCAACACTCCTGATCTGTTGGCGTTTGTTTCTCCTTGGTTGGCGACAGTCTCGGCTGATGTGCCCCATTTTGTCGCAGTTGTAGCAGCGGACTTGGCTAAAGTCTGCTTTGTTGTTTCGTTGTCTTTGCAGATACCCCCCTCATGGAGGGAAAGGAGGTCGTGGGGCGTTGGCGATGTCTTCTGCTCCCGCGAGTCTTCCTCTGACTCGATCCGCCGACGTATCCATAGCATCGGGGTGTGATAATGGGGCGAGCAATTTGGCCAATGCTCCCGATTGGTTTTTGTTAGCGGACCCTTTAAACAGGTCCAGGTTTCCGCGTACCGTCTGCATGTGGATCCACTTTTGTTGTCTTTTGAGAACTGATGCCCTCCAGTCTTCGTAGGTCCTGGGATCGTCATGTTGATACATCGCTTCATAGAGCGTCCTTGGTAACCCTTTTATGAAATACTTCAGGGTTTGTTCTGCGTTGATGTCGTAACCCGCGTAGTGAATGAGCTGTTCGAATAGAGCGATATAATCGTCTATTTTTCCTTCCTTCATTCTGATTCCCGCGTCCAGCTGAGCCTGGGCTCTTTCCTTGCTGAGTACATCAGTGAATTGTCGTCGAAAGGCTTGCAGAACATTGTTCCACAGCCGGTTGTCAAACTGGCTGACGCCTCGTGATACTTCCCGTATCAACCATTGATTGGCTGACATGACCCAGGCGTTAACCAGTCCCCTTGAACGTAAGTGAGGAACAACATAGCTTTTTGATATTTGTTCCTCATGGCTGTGTTGCTTGCGTTGACTCCTGCGTAGATCTCCCATTGGAGTATGAAACCCTCGACTTTGATCTTTCTCCGCTGAATAGATTTGGAGGGTTTCCTATGAATTTGTCTGTGGTGTTGCCGACTCCATGAGGCCTCCGGGAGGTCCTCCTCCTTGATTTTGTTGTCTGTAAGCCCTTCCTATTTGCTCGAATGGTCTAGGAGGCGGTTCGTTGTAATCGAAATCGAACCCTCCTGGTTGATCTGGCTCGTCTGGCCCCATGGCTCGTCGAGCTGCTTGTACGTCTTCTGGATCCATGTTTACAACATGGCCTGTCCTTTCGTTGATGACTAACGGCATAGGTTCTTCGACCTGTGTTTGAGTGGCCATCCTAATTGGGTCAGGGATGTGTAACGTAGCTGTTTGTGTGATAATCTCCTCTACAGCAGGTTCTTCTTCTTGAATGTAGATGACTTCTTGCTCGTTCTCTGTTAATGGAGTTTGAGCCCGTTCGCTGGTGTGACTGGTGTCTGTCCTTGCTGGTGTCCTATGCTGGAGTTCTGGTGATAGAGGTTCTGCGATCCTCTCTTCTTCTGGTGCTCCGTCGATTACTCCTTGTTCCTCGATGTCTCGAGCGTCTGCTAGTGGTATGTTGCAGTTGAGGTCGTCTCCGGCTGGTCTAGCCGCTTCGAAGTACTCTTGTGTTCGGCTCCACCTGAGTTCTACCCAACAGCACCTTCCGTGATGAAAGATGATCGGGTGAAAGCGTTGCGCTGTAGCTGCCTCGGCGTAGTAGCTGGTATTGAAGTGTTCTAATGCTCCGCTTCGTCTGTCGTCTGGGACTGTCCTCCAACGGACTCTGTTGATAACGTATCTTGCGGGGGCATCTCTTTCCCTGGAATTGACTAGAAAGGGTTGGAATTCCCAACCGTCTTTGGTTGTGATTGGCGCCACGGCGTGTAAGGAGAGCTTGACTCTAATGTTACGATTGTGGTCTGACTTAGACCTCCACACGCGATGGCAAGTAACGTGACTTAGCGACTCGTGTCAACACACGAAGGTGTGACTTGTATTGAGGACCCTTGAAAGAGCCTCCCTAAGAGAGCGACGACTAGAGACGGGATGGAGAAGAACCTGACTAGATTCGATGATGATACAAGAGAGTCAAGCTGTCGACTACATCAGTCGACAGCTACCTTATAACCGATTCTTGACTGTACGCCTTCGTCAGCGATACAGCCACTACTACTAATGCTGGGTAATCGTCCACTAATGCAAACGCCACAACTACTACTACTACC
>WITN01000143.1:0-149396 GCA_015025155.1 Lactarius quietus | reverse complement strand
CGTCGATGTTGTAGATTCGTTTGGGCATATCTAGCAACCGTGTTTTTATCCCCATTCGTTGGAGGAAGTTTTCGCTCACAAAATTATCAGTGGCTCCTGAGTCCACTAGTGCTTTGACTTCGGCCGTGTTGTAACGCGTGTGTAGTTGAACTGGAATTCGCATAGATCGATAGCGCAAAATGTACACTGAGTTACAACGAAGTGCCCTTACCCAGGCCGTCGGGTTTAGGCGTCTGAAAAACCCATCCCCATCAACTTTTGTAGGACGAGATCCTTTACTTCGTCTCCTTCGCTGGCCACCCCTCTCAACCAATCTTCTGCTTTGTCTTCGTCAGTTTTTGACGATTCTCCCGCACCTCTTATCTGTTGTCTTTTGTTTTGCCGCGGTTGGCGACAGTCTCGGCTGATGTGCCCCATTTTTCCGCAGTTGTAACAGCGGACCTGACTAAAGTCAGGTCGATTTCCTCGTTGTCTTTGTAAGTACCCTCCTCTTGGTGGAAAAGGGGGTCGCGGGGTATTGATGACGTCTTCTGCTCCTGCGAGTCTTCCTCTAACTCGGTCTGCGGAGGTATCCATTGCGTCGGGATGCGGTAGTGGAGCAAGGAGTTTTGCCAGTGCTCCCGGTTGGTTTCTATTAGCGGATCCTTTGAACATGTCTAGGTTTCCGCGCACCGTCTGCATATGGATCCACTTTTGCTGCCTCTTGAGGGCTGATGCTCTCCAATCTTCGTAAGTCCTAGGGTCGTCGTGTTGGTACATTGCTTCATAGAGCATCCTAGGTAACCCCTTTATAAAGTATTTCAGGGTTTGTTCCGCGTTGATGTCGTATCCGGCGTAGCGAACGAGTTGTTCGAATAGAGCGATGTAATCGTCTATTTTTCCTTCCTTCATCCTGATGCCTGCGTCTAGTTGGGCTTGGGCTCTTTCTTTGCTGAGTACATCAGCGAATTGTAGTCGAAAGGCTTACAGAACGTTGTTCCACAGCCTGTTATCGAACTGGCTGACGCCTCTGGATACTTCTCTTATCAACCATTGGTTGGCTGACATGACCCAGGCGTTAACCAGGTCTCCCTGGACGTAAGTGAGGAACAACATAGCTTTTTGATATTTGTTCCTCATTGCTTGGTGGCTTGCGTTGACCCCAGCGTAGATTTCCCATTGAAGTATAAAACCTTCGACTTTTGATCTGTCTCCGTTGAACAGACTTGGGGGGTTTCCTATGAATTTGTCCGTGGTATTGCCGCCGCCCTGAGGCATTCCTGGCAGTCTTCCTCCTCCTGCCGGCGGGCCTCCTCCTCCTGCCGGCGGTCCTCCTCCTCCTGCAGGTGGTCCTCCTCCGATTGGAGGGACTCCTTGATTTTGTTGTCTGTAAGCTCTGCTGAGCTGTTCGAATGGTTGGGGAGGTGGTTCGTTGTAGTCAAAATCGAATCCTCCTGGCAAATCTGGCTCGTCTGGCCCCATTGCCCGTCGTGCTGCTTGTATGTCTTCTGGGTTCATGTTTACGACATGACCCGTCCTTTCGTCGATGACCAACGGGGTTGGTTCTTCGATCTGCGTTTGAGTGGCCATTCTGATTGGGTCAGGGATGTGTAACGTAGCTGTTTGGGTGATAATTTCTTCCACAGCGGGTTCCTCTTCTTGGATGTAGATGGCCTCTGGTTCGTTATCTATGGATGGCATCTGGACTCGTTCGCTTGTGTGACTGGTGTCTGTCCTTGCTGGTGTCCTATGTTGGAGTTCTGGCGATACGGGTTCTTCGTGTATTTCTTCTTCTTCTATAGTCCCGTCGATTCGTCCTTGTTCTTCGACGTCTCGTGCTTCTGATAGCAGAATGTTGCAGTTGAGATCGTCTCCGGCTGGTCTGGTTGCTTCAAAGTATTCTTGTGTTCGATTCCACCTGAGTTCTACCCAACAACACCTTCCGTGGTGAAAGATGATGGGGTGAAATCGTTGGGCTGTAGCTGCTTCGGCGTAGTACCCGGTGTTGAAGTGCTCTAATGCTCCACTTCGTCTTTCTTCTGGGACTGTCCTCCAACGGACTCGGTTGATGACGTATCTTGCAGGGGCGTCTCTGTCCCTAGAATTGATGATGAAAGGTTGGAAGTCCCAACCGTCTTTGGTTGTGATTGGCGCCACGGCGTGTGAAGGGAGCTTGACTCTAATGTTACGATCGTGGTCTGACTTAGACCCTACACGTGATGGCAAGTAACGTGACTTAGCAGGATGCGTCAACACGCGAAGGTGTGACAATTCCAAGGACACCTGAAAGTGCCTTCCTAAGGGAGCAAACGGACTTCTGAGAAGAAGGAAGCCGAGTGGATTCGAGAAGTGTACAAGAGAGTCAAGCTGTCGACCACAACAGTCGACAGCTACCTTATATCCTATCTTGACTGTACGCCTTCGTCAGCGATACAGCCACTACTACTAATGCTCGGTAATCGTCCACTAATACTAACGCCTCAACTACTACCCATCAGTCACCTCCTGTCATCGTACAGTAAGACTATCAGTAATCAACATAGTATCATGAATAAGCACGTCATCGGCCGTCAGTCATCAAGCAGTAAGCGTCCCCCTGATCACATCCCCTCGCTTATGAGTTAGGTCAGATACTTGCTATGACCCGGGACGTAACATACTGGCAGAAGCCGGTTGTGCCACCTTCCAGTAACTTTGTTTGGATTGTTCGGATGTGTGACAGGTACTAATGCAAGCATATTTTATCTCCAATGTACCTATTACATCACGAGAATAAATTGAAGTGCAAAGCCTATATGCCTATGACATGTTTGAATGCCTCAAAGCAAGAAAGAACTGCCTGCCTATTGTCAAGGGGCTTCATGCATTCACTGTAATGGCATTGGGGGCTGGGGAGATCTGGAACATGGACAGAGACAATAGTAGGCTCTGATGGATATGTTCCTTGTGAGAAATTTGTCCCAAGGTCAACAGTAAGAGGGATCTTGTAGAATGTGGGCATTGTACCATTCATGATGATGCCTGGCATAACCTATATTATGAGTAGGTAAAGTAAAACCTACACTATTAAAGAACCCACATACCTTAGATTTGATGGTTGCTTTGCTGTTTGACAGTAGCTGCAAATTCTTAATGTTAAATGCACCAATTGCCCTGGCAATAAGTGAAGCGGAAGGATCACATTGGTCTTCTGGCTGAAAATGCTTGACCTCCTGGATAAGGAGAAGGATATGATGACGATATAATGGTAGACCATCCAAGATAACAATGTCATGAATTGCACCCCCCCATTCTCCAGCAATGAGGTAAGGGAACCATCTTTGAGTGCAAGCAATACTGTTACATTTCACATAGCCGAGTTGCCTGAGCAACCTGACAGTGAAATCATTAACAGCAGTTTCCCTAGCAGATGCAGGACGCATTGCCAGATCAAGGAGGTGAATGAGTTCAGCATTGTGGTCAGACAACATATCCTCTGCCTCGAGTGTGGTGAAGATCTCTTCATCAATTATGGGCAGGGGTAAATTGGAGCCCCCGAAAAAGGTAGCTCTATCTTCGAGCTGTATTTGTATATTGTAAGCATCCAAGTCGTACTGTTCCAATCACTGAAACACTTTGCAGTGCGAGTGAGGTTTGCCATGGGTGAGTGTGAGAGATGAGTGAGCACAGGGTGAGCAAGTTCGTGATTACTGGCAAGCAGCACACGCATGGAAAATGGGCCCCTTTTTACCGGCGTGGCGCGAAACCGTGAGAAAGTGTTGCTTATTTTGAGTTACTTGAGTGTAGTACAGCCCCTCATCATCAATCACCGCTGCGCAGCCACGGTGAAAGCGCTTGATCTCTTTCCTCAACTGGAGGTGTCCTGCGTCACCGATGCGCGTGGTTCCCAGAAATTCTAAGCCTACATATCACCTGTGCGTCACCTCGGTTCTTCTCCGGCCTCATGCTTTATTTACTCTCGGTACCGCCATACTGCCTCGTCCTTCAGGAAACACGCGATCGAGACGACAGAAATGCTCGACATTCTCAAGGAGCTATGTCTCAAGAGTCCTCCCGGGTGTTTCCCTTGAGACACCCTCCCCCCGACACCGTCACGGTTTTGTCGCTCTATTGCCTGGTCGTCACTCAGACACTTAGTTTCAGTTGGAAACGCTCTCCATGGTTTGGAGGAGTCGTGGGCCAAAAATAAAAGGAAGGACGTTGAGTTCGACCCGGCCTTACAAGTCCGCGAGTCTTCTGTCTCTTCCCCGGAAGTCCAGGTTAAGGGACTCCAAGAAGAACTTACAAACGTGAAACAAGACCGCGACACGCTTGGTAAGTTTGGTGTTACTCTTTTTCTTCATTCACGCCTCGTGTGCCCTCCTTTTAAGCCTCATTCAAAAGAAACCTAGAGTCGCAAATTTCTACTCTGAACAGCTCTCAGTCAATCTCATCAACTGAACTAGACGCTTTCAAACATAGGGTCGAGGACACTAAGCGCGAAAAACGAGGTCTCCTCCTTAAGGAGGATGGCGCTTAGTGGGATGGTGCGTTTTCGTGACCATTGGTTTTGTTCGCGTGCCAATGAACATTCTTCAAATCCTCCGTATGAGTCTCAAGCAGGCGAGGCAGAACAACAAACTTCAGAGACCCGGCTCAGAGAACTTCGCTCGGCAGAGTCGTCCACCAAAGTTTTGTATGATTTATCATACTCAGGCAATGTACGAATAAAAGCCCATGCAGTTCATGCTGGATTCTCTCCCACAACACTCACGAACGTCCGGTAAGAGCACGAGCAAAAGCAAACAAGAACGTCCCTAACTGAGTTGAAGCGTACGTTTGAGAGTGCACGAGGAATGGCTTGCGGACAAGAAGACGCTGGAGGACATCATCGTGGACCTGGCGGCTTCGGAAAAGAACCCATAGGTTGACTCGCTAGTCTGATACTCAGGCTCACGAAAAGCGCATCTGTGTGAGCGGCGTACCTCCCTCCTTATCCAGAATACCTTCGTTGAAGGGGACAAACAGGCTGCCGAGGAGAGATATTCACGAGAGGTAATCACACAAGCAGAAGCCATGTAAACCATCGACGATCTCAAGCGGCGTGTCCATGATCACCAGCTATCCGACCGGAACAACGGACGGCGGCGGAGAGCGCACCGGCCAAACTATCCACGTCCGACATCAGCAGCGACAAACCCTCGACTGTGAGATCGCAGATCTTGCGGCGAGGTGCAACGCGCTGACGGAGCGGAATGACGTCCTCTATCAACACCTGGAAAACGTCAGCTCTCAGGCTACATCTCCGACGAGCTCAAGCTGCCGATTCAATCATGGCTACGCCCGGCAGGGAAGGCGATACGGCTGACGGCACCAAGGCGAAACTTTCTGAGCTTCGTGCCGTGATCAATTATCTGATAAAGGAGAATGCGATCAGGGATATACTGTGGATATGCGGCTCGAACTCAGGAAACAGGAGAAAGCAAACGCAAATCGGGCACATCACACGTGACTTGAAGATTCGTTTTCTGAGGTAAGCCAAACGTCCTTCCCTTCCCCACCCAGACACCCGATTATTGACGATGTTCGTTTATAATAACATGAGCGCGCGGCCTCAGTAGCAGCTACAGATGCACAGCATACAGAGCTGGTCGAGAAGATCCAACAACTGAGAGAGTAACGCAACACCCCGAGCGGAGTCTAAGGCCCAGCGAAACGGTCACGTGAGCTCGATGCAATTTGTAGATTGTGCTTCGGGAGCTCGATCCTCTCTGTGAGCGGGCACGTAAGTTACTATGCATGTTGAGCTGGATGCGTAATAACGAGCACGTCACGTGCCCAGAAGAGGAGTGCCACTGGTGACAGGAGCGCAACTCAACAATGTAAGTCTCGTCCACCTGTTAGTGTTGGAGATGCTTATATACACTGCGTTTCAGTACGATCGTGTAGATCTTAATAAGTTCCCGTCGCGGAAGGACATCGAAAATCTGAGGACCAAAAAGTCTGCCATGGAATCTCAGTAGACGGACTCAAGCCGAGGAATCCACTCAGCTGCAAGAGAAAGTGGGCGAGTCTGTTGAATATATGGCACACGACCTCACTGTTTACGTAGGTGGCTACGTTGGAGGAAACGAACAAGGCCACAGGGAGGCAATTACGAAGAACAAACCGATCTTCCGGCAGCGCATGGCCGCTTTGGGTGCGGAAAGCACTTCGCTCAAGTCGACACTCGAAGAAGCACAGAAAGCGTCCGCAACCATCGCGCAGGAGCGTGATGCTCTCAAAACTTCTGCGACAACCGCTGAGTCGCCCACCTCTTCAGAGCCGCTGGCCAAAGAGCTCGAGTGGCTGCGACAAGAGGAAACCGCTTGGGAGCAGGCGTTGCAGAAGAGAACGAAGCGGCCTGTTCAAGCGCGTGCGCCGACGCTATACTCGCCCGATCTGAAGTCTAGCCTTGCAGAGTGTCTCAGCTACTTCACCGACGCATTTTTCTAACAAGCAGTTACAGGCTTCTATCACGCAGGAACGAGACCAGCTTCTGGTAGAAAACGAGGCATGAGATATGCCCAGCTCCGACGCGACGGAAGCCAAAGCCGCGAAGGATGAATGGGAGAGCGAAAAGGCCGATCTTGTCAAGAATCGTGATGGGGCTCCTCTGCAGGCCAAGGTAGTGTCTCTACAGACTCACACTTGACTGTGCTCATGCTACCACTTCAGGTCGCGCGGGCCGAACGTGGCCTCCGGATGTCTTACGTAAGTTTTATACTTACACGATGTTGTCTCATCTGACTTACTCTGAATCCCAACGGGAAAAACTCAGCTCTCGGATACGAGATCAACAGACGGCGCGGCAGAAGGCGACGAAGTATTAAGATGCTGCGATCAAGGCTGCGGTGGACAAAACTACGAGTGAACTGCGTAGCGCTTCATCGACTGCATCCGAGGAGCTCATCAAGCAACACGCTGAAGAACTGCGGGCTCATGAAGAACGCCTCGTCCAGAAGCACTGCGAGGAGCTCGAAAGGCAGTCCGAGCCGCCACGGTCAAGGTGCGGGAATCCAATCCAGTCCCACTACCAGCTGCCGCTTCCCCCAGCGCAGAAGACCAAAAAGCAGCCATCGACGATGTGGCAGTCGCAGCTGCTCTAGCCGCCAAGAAAGCCGAGCAGCGAACGAAACACCAGACGGACATCGAGAAAGCTGTCGAGAGCGGCCGGCTGGAGGGCACGATTTTAGTCCTGGCCCAGAATGAAGTCAAAGAACTCGAGCTCGAGGAATGGAGAAAAGCCAGCCCGGACCAGGCGAGTCAGCACAACTACTACCATCCACATCTGCGCTTCCAGTGGCGCCGTCCCCAACTGCCGGCGCCCCGTCGTCCGTACTATCCTGTACTATCTCCCACAACGATAGCCGCCCCTGCCCGCGGAGGAGCACCTGTGCCTCCGACGTGTAAACCCTCCGTTCCCGGCCCCACTGCAAGCCAACCGGCGCGCGGTCGTGGATGCCCAGCGTAACATGAGCAGCGGCGAATATTAGCATAGGCTCCACATGGCCCAGGGTCTCTCTGGTGGAAACCCAGATTTACGACGAGGTTGGTCATGAAATCGACGGGCGCGTCAGATTCTGTCTTGAGAGCGTGGTGGGAAATCTTGCGGCGAGTATGGCCCAAAGCATCTTAGGCCTCAAGCTAAGCTTGGCAATAGCTTTGGGTGTCGTTCGTACCTGGCACGCGCTTGCGCACAAAAGCCGTGGTGCAAGCGCAGGACAACATCGTTGGATACTCACTCAACTAGATAGACTTTGCTGTGAGGAGATAGGATAGAGTATCGTAGTCGAGTCGCATGCATTTGATTTGCTTCCGACAAGTTTCCCGCGTGATTCACTTACAGTACCGCTGACTCACTGAATAAATGCCGTAGAATCTGTAATAGGATGAACGCTTGTTCCCGAAGTGTATGTTCGCACACACCCACTCTCACTACGTACATTGCCCCCCCCCCCCCCCCCACCCTTCCTCTCTGCGCACAGTTCCGGAACCGGACATCCAGTGGTAAGGCGAGTTGAGAGGGTCTGAACGGGATCGGAAAGGGCTACCTGGCGAGGAAGGACGGATCTGAAGAAATGCTGAGTAAGGGACTGCAGATGGAAACCTTGGTTAGCAACACGTGGAGGTCTGCGTTTGGCCGTCCTATTAAAGGTAAGATCACCTGTATGTCACAAAAACGAGGGGGATCATCCCTGAATACTGTGCTCTGAATTTAGTGGAGTACGGCGAAACTCGAAGGAAGTTATCGTAATGAGGCTCACACGACCCCTCGCAGAAGAACAAGTCGTGCTAAGATGGCACCACCGAAGGCGACGACGACTTCGTAACCAAAGAAAAGCGAGGTGTATAGTCCGTGGGCATAAGTGAACAGAACGAGACTTGTGATGCCAAGCAGAGGGATCTGGTGGAGAAGTGGATGCTCATCCTACGGATTCCTACCCTGAAAGACGGCGGGTGAAAAGGAAGAGAAGCGAATCGTGTCAAAGCTGGGTTTGACCAAACAAGTTGAGACCTCGCTTAGGAAAGAGACGCAAATTCGGATGGGGTTCGGATTACTGTAGCAGTAAACCAGTGCGATGCAAAGTGAGGTTCTGGAATATTTATGATCGAAGACCGTCATGACGTTGATAGAGATTACAAAGCGACGCGAGAGGACGCGGTGGTCGGAGAGCCACGGGAAAATACTTCCGAATCTATGTTGTTTCTTTGCGATCTTTCTGTCATTAGAACAACCCCTCTATCGACCGATATGTTTGGGGTTCTTGCCGCGATAGGATAGGGAAACAATGGAATGGCCGCTTCCACTTCCGTCGTGACCTTGATCCTCGGAGACGCCTCAACGCTGGCTACAGCATATGTCGCGCACCGACGCGGTTAGAGCGAGCCTGAGTTCTCGCTGCTGCGGGTTACGGCTAAGTGAATTCTGCGTCCGCGGGTTGCACGCATTCAATCTCACCTAACTTGGGAAGAGCGTGGGCTCAGTCACGCGCTTCACGAGAGCATCGAGGAATCCCGCCTACTAGCCCTCGAGAGGATGCTTGGGAGCCCTGGAAAGAGCGCCTTGTGGCAAGGGGATGCCGCTGAGTCGACCGACAGCACGGTTAGCCTGCTAGCGAGACTTTGCGTGGGAATGGGCAGGGCGACATAAATAGGGTCAGGGATGGGATGAGTCTGGGTGTCAGCATGACGGGTAACTTAACTCGAGTTCGTTTAGTCGGAGAGACAACATTCGAGTGTGGCACAAGGTGTGTTAGAACCAGTTCTGGGTGAACTCCCGCTGTTCGTTAACAATACGAATGCGGTTGCGCTGCGAGGCCATGGAAGTAGTTCAAGATGACCTTGGAGGTCGACTCGATAATGTAGGCATGGCGCTTTGCGCGAAGAAATAAACTGATCTTGGCTTACAGTGAAAAATAAAGTTATTAGCAACCTAGGCTTGGCATCTGTCCTCTACATAGTACAGTAGACCATCCTCAAGGAATGCGATTCCCCCAACTTGTGTTATCTCGATTTTGTGATAACTTGCCTCAAGGCTGAAAGTTTGAGCAATTCATGAGTCACAGACAGAAGACAGGGGTGAGAATACCAGGGCAAGATTCGCTGCGGTGTCATGCATGTCATGAGGAGACGTGCACAAGTCCGAGGTGCCGCGGTGGCGACGGTGCACTTCCACCTGGTCTTGAGTCTCCAAATCTAAGTTTCAACCTTGTCTTGGTCTTTCCCACCGTGCCACGAACACGTTACAGCACTCGCGCCGTTTGCAAACGACCCTTCTTTGCCCTTTGAACATTCGAGTTATGATGGGCCGGGATAATCATTCTTGAGATGCGATTCCTTCCCGAAAGGGGGAGTGCCTTCATATCTTTCTCACCGGGACTTCTCCATGTCACTGCGCCAGACACCATCCCAATCCCTCTACCTTGTCTACCTCCGCGGTTGGGTAACTGCCTTCGCAAAAATACCAGGCAGAGGCACACACATATGATGAGGCAAGGTTCGATGGTCGGATGTGTCCCATTTGATGTAAGACGCAGAAATAGCTCCGTGTTTGCCTCGCATCGACGAATCATGCGTCTGAGTGGTGAATGCAAGAAGGGGTGCTGGCGTAGGCCTGTGGACTAATTGACTTAAGTATGGTCCTACCTACCCCTCTGCCATCCAAGTACTACTCCCCGTCAGACTTAAGAAATGTCTTCCATATCGTTTCAACCCATCCTCGATGCAGCTCTCGCAGACTATAGCAAGCAGGTAGGGATGGACCTGGCAACATCTCCCTTTTTCGACAGCGTTCGGTCTTGCGGTTCCCCCGATGACGTCCTAGCGCTACTCGAAGATAAGGCCAAAGAATTCAAAGATTTTCGCGACGGAAATCGCAAGTTACTCACCTGGCTTCGCCCCGTAGTTCAGGTTGTCCATGCCTTAGCTGTTGTTATTGGCCCCTCTTCCTTAGTGAGCCGAACTTAAACATCCGCTTTCTTTCCTCTTTTCAATTCCGTCAACAGATTCCGTTTGTACCCACCAAGGCGATCTTTGCCGGTGTGGATTTTCTCATCACGGTACGTATTCATTCAATTTTGAAGCAGCATTCCCTCATGACCTCTGGGTGCTGCAGGCAGCGAGTGGTGTCAGCTCGAGCTATGACGCGCTTGTCGACTTGTTTGCATGTCTCGGAAACTTCCTCAAACGCATTCGGATCTACAGTGATCTTCCCTTGACTCCTTCGATGGCAGAGATGAGCGCGAAGATAATGGTCGAATTGCTCTCCGTGCTTGCTCTAGCTACTAAACAAATTAAGGAAGGTAGATTTAGTAAGTAGAAAGTGGATCCCTCTCTTTGATATGCGAGGGTTCAACGTTTGACAGAAAAATTTGCAAAGAAGCTTCTAGGAGAAAACGAGATCGAGGGCGTCCTACGCAGGCTGGACCGTCTCACACAAGAGGAAGGTCGGATGACCATGGCCAGACGCTGGAAGTTGTCTACGGACTTATGAACAACGTCAAGGTGGTCATAAATGGTACGAATGATTCTCCTCTGATTGTGGAGGTTCAACTCAGGCCTGTCGTGTAAGATGGCAAAGTGTCAGTGGACGGGATCTGGAAGGCTTTGGGTAAGCTTTTACCGTGTTCGGGAATCAGCGTGCATAAGTTGATCGTGACGGCAGATATGATGCAACAGATTGTGACCGATATAAATAAGATGAAGCGTTAGTTATTGATCCTCGCATCGTGGTCCTGTGTTACTAAAGGGAGTCACAGGCGATTGCTTACAAAGAGAGTCCCGCAGTTGGCTCTCTCCTCCGGATCCATCACCCAACTACAACATTGCGCGTGAAATCCATCATGATGGGACTGCAATGTGGTTCTGCGAGGGAAGCATCTTTGCCGAGTGGAACGCGAAGGGTTCCCTCTTGTGGATCCATGGAAAACGTGCGTTTCCACTGTTAGCCTTACAACAATTCTGACTCATTTCTCCTCGCCATAGCGGGTTCGGGGAAAACGATTCTAATGTATGTGGCGTTTCATCACATTCGATTGGAGATATTCACGCACACTTCTAGGTCTACGATCATCCGAGAAATTGACAGGATGCGCAAGGCTGGACTAGCTTTGATAGCCTATTTTTTCTTCGACTTCAAGGACACTCAAAAGCAACACCGACGAGATATTCTTTCCTCCCTCCTCTTCCAGCTCAGCGCCAGGTCTGATACCTGCCATGATATCTTCTCTCGTTTCTATTTGGACCACGATGAAGGAGCTCAACAGCCTTCAGACGACGCACTCTTCCAATGTCTGTCGGACATGCTCAACGTCCCAGGTCAACCAGCGACATACATCATCATAGACGCTCTCGACGAATCCCCCAACATCTCCGGAACTCCGACCGCCCGTGAAAAGGTGCTTCAATTCTTGGAGGATCTTGTCGATTTAAAGCTTCCACACGTACATATATGCGTGTCGAGTCGTCCTGAGATCGACATTGGGACCATCCTCCATCCCTTGGCGACGTTCCGTGTTTCGCTTCACGAAGAGAGCGGGCAAATGGCGGATATATCGGGATACGTCGAATCATTCGTGCACTCGGATCGAAAGATGCGAAGATGGTCAGCTGAAACTCAGCAGCTGGTTATCAATACTCTCTCAGAGAAAGCAGACGGCATGTGAGCAATTCACCTCATGGTTTCTGGGCTGTCTCTCAATAATGCTGCAGGTTCCGATGGGTCTACTGCCTGTTGGACATCTTGCGCCGATGCTTTCCTGCGAGTATCCTTAGTATTTTGGAGCACTTGCCAGAGACGCTCGATGAAACATACGAACACATATTACGTCGGATCGACAGAGTCAAGCGACAGTTCGCACACCGACTCTTCCAATGTCTCGCGGTATCTGTTAGGCCACTTCGCGTCGAGGAGCTCGCAGAGATCCTGGCCGTCCGGTTCGACGCAGGAGCACTTCCGCAGTTTAACGCGGGCTGGCGACTAGGTAATGCGGAAGAAGCGGTACTTTCTGCGTGTTCCAGTTTCGTCACCGTCATCAATGTGGACGGAGCTCGAATCGTTCAGTTTTCCCATTTTTCTGTAAAGGAATTTCTCACATCCGATCGCCTTGCCACCGCGAACGAGGACCTCTCTCTCTATCACATCGTCCCTCATCTGGCACACACCACTCTCGCGCAAGCTTGTCTTGGTGTCTTACTCCAGCTCGACGACCGCATTGACAAAAATAGCTTACGGATGTTTCCGCTCGCCGATTACGCCGCACGACACTGGTTCGAACACTGCCGATTCGGGGATGTGTCATTGGCGATCCGGGATGCTACGATACGCCTGTTCGATCGAGAGAGGCCACACTTCTCTGCGTGGGTTTGGATGTACGACATCGACGACCCCTGGCGAGAACCCATACCTACGAAGCACCCCGAGCGACCAGAGGCCTCCCCATTATATTACGCCATACACTGTCGTCTCCGTTGGCTTATTGAATTCCTAACTACGGCCTGCCCAGAGGACATTGATGCGACGGGAGGTTATCACAAGACTCCATGGATCGCAGCATTCTACGTTGGCGACATCGAAGTTGGATGTTCGCTTCTTCGTCGTGGCGCTAATATGAACGTCCTAGATAGTGGTGGGGCCAATCCACTACACAGAGCATCACAAAGCGGACAAGCTGACATTGTGCGGTTATTACTCGAGCACGGCGCCGATGTCGATCTTCTCTCATTGTGGAAGGAGACACCATTGATTTTGGCTTCCTATCTCGGACAGGTTCATATATCACGGCTTCTAGTGCAAGAGGGCGCGAATGTGAACTTCAGAGACCAGAACGATAGCACCCCACTGCATATAGCGTCAGGAAACGGACATTTAGATCTCGTTCGGCTCTTCATTGACAACGGCGCCGACGTGGATTCCCTTGCTAACAATGGCCGAACTCCGTTACATTTAGCGGCAATGGGCGGCGATCTTGACATTGTGAAGCTTCTTCTCGAGAGTGGCGCAGATATCAACATACGCGATAACGATGGGAAGGCAGCCTCCGACCTTGCATCCGAGAATGGGAAACCTGAGGTTGCAAACTTCCTATCTGAATACGAGGCAGGTGCCATGTCTCCGGGTAGACTCATGAATCTAGCTACGTCAATTCCCCACCCACGACATAAAGCCCCCAATACCGTTCAACTGCTATGCCAACACGTAGGAAGGGTGAAACCCGACGACATCGCGCAGCCCCCTTTGCACACCGCATCAGAAATTGGAGAGCTTGAAGTCGTCCGCTCATTACTCGACGGAGGCTCGAACGTCAACGAAGTGGACAGCCGTCGCCGCGTCGCATTACACGAGGCATCATCGATGGGGCAACTTGAGGTGACAAAATTGTTGATTGAGCGCGGTGCGCACGTGAACGTGCGCACCAGGGCCGGGTGGACGCCGCTGCTCTCTGCGTCAAGATATGGACATTTGGAGGTCACGCGATTATTGCTCGACCATGGTGCTGACGTGAAGGCGATGACAAGGGACCGGGCTACCGCATTGCACCTCGCGTCGATGGGAGACTCGGGGCATTTTGATGTCACCCAGTTATTAGTGGAGCGTGGCGCAGATTTGGATGTTCGGAACGCCCATGGGCGGACTCCAAGACAAGAGGCGAAGGCGCATGGAAACTCCAGGGTCGCAGAGTTCTTGGCGGAGTGTGGTGCTTTAATATGAAGCGTGGTAGGCTTTGGAGGCCACCAAATGGGTAGTCTCCACGCAAATTCGATTCCTACCGTATCATTGACATTGATCCATTGCACCATCACGGATTGTTCTCAATCACTTATCAGCGGCTTGGTACGGTCAGAGATGTACATAACCAGAATTTTCCCATGCTTCGTCACGGTCATCACGTGAGAACAGCTCCTATAAGCCATTGAGGCTCATCATGGTACATCGCGCGCACTCCTAGAGTCATTTCCAACAAGGCCAAGGACTGGCAAGGAGTTCTCGGACGGAGGTTCGTTTCCGCGCACGCCAGTGGCTGCCGGAAAAAAACAACTTGAATCTCCCGTCACTCTAGTAAGTTATGCTTGCTCGGTACCCGTCTTGTAACAAGTTATTCATGCCCTTGCTGTTCCCAACTTACCCTTCCGTCATTCTTACCTGCCTCGCCAGGCGACCCTTGTTGATCTCGTTTAGTCCCTCTCAGCCGGCCTTCCTACCAGTTGGTCGATTCTGTTAGCTGGCGTCAACTTCATCAAACCTTTTCTCACTTTGACTACGACATCATCGCCAGATTGTGGGGCATCGTCCGGGTTCGGACGGTGAGTTTTCGGTCGTCGCTGCTGGCAACATCTGACGTCACTGTCCATAGTATCCGGTGGGATTGATGTACTGATGAGTCAATACAGTACGTTACAAATGCGGTAGCAACACCAATAAAACAAAAGTTGGTTACAGTATAGCGAGCAATGCAGATGGGAATGTCACGATGGCTGGAGCCGCCTTCGCCTTTCTCCCGCGTCGCAGCGCTCATAATAGCGACTTCGCCTGCACCGCTCGCGGTGCCCGAAGCCGGAACACGGGCCACCCACTCCACGGTCCGCGCTACGAACACCGATGTTCGCTGCTTCCCTTACGGTGCCGCGTCCACGGATGGGCGGGGTTGGCTTGCAGGAGCTCCGGGGACGGAAGGTTTGCGCGTCGGGGGTACAGACACACCTCCGCAGACTGGGGCTGTCGTTGTGGGCAATGGGACAGACGGAGAGGCGGTGGTATTTGGGGTGACGTTGTCGTTGGTGACACGGATGCGGATGGTGCTAATTCTTCCGGGACGACGCCGGCTTTTCTCCACTCCTCGATACGAAGCTCGAGCTCTTTGACTTTGGACTGCGCCCGGACTGGCTACTAGTCTTTCGGCCTCAACTTCATCGCTCCCTCAAGCCGGCCGCTCTAGATGGCCTTTTCGAGCTCATCGCGGTGTTTCGCGACAGGGCGATCTTCCTGCCCGTGAGCCCGCAGTTCCTTAGCGTGTTGCTCGGTATGCTCCTCGGAAGCTGCTGATCGCTGCGCCGTTCACTCGTAGCTTTGTCCGCCGCAGCTTTGATCGCAAAGTACTGCTCCTCCGTCGCTTTCTGTCGCGCCATCTGTTGATCCCGCATCCGATCCCTGAGTTTTCATCTTGGGATTCAGAGTAAACCGGAGATAAACGGAAGCCACATTCGGTTTCTTTGAGCTTCTCTGCCTCCGCGCAACCTGAAATGGTATGGACACGATTGAGTGTGGGTCCATAGAGACATTACCTTGGCCTGAAGAAGAGCCTCATCACGGCTCTTGACGAGATCAGCCTTTAGCGTCTTTCGCGTTTTTGACTTCCGTCATCTCGGAGCTGGGCTTACTTCATGCTTCATTTTCTACGAGAAGCTGGTCTCTTTCCTGTGTAAGAGCAACCTATAACCCCTTGCTAACATAAATGCGTCGGTGAGGTAGCCGAAACATCCTACAAGGCGAGACGCGAGATCTGCGGACGGGTCTGGCGTCGGCACAGGTGCTCGTACAGGCGGCTTCGTCCCTTTTTCTGCAACGCCTCTTCCAGACCAGTTTTCTCTTGTCACGGCCGTTCGAGCTCTTCGGCCAGTAGCTCCGATTAGGTGGACAGCTCCGCGGTTGTGGCAGCTTTGAGAGCATGGCGCACCTCTTGAATAGTAGTCATGCTAGCAGAGTATGACGATTTCGTGCAACCAAAGAGGACAGGCGGGCACGAAACTCTGATCGAATAAATTTATTGGCGAGCTCCTTGGCTTCGCTGGGGTTGTCACTGGGAGTGCGCGCGACGCTGTGTCGAACCTGTTCAGCATGGTTGACGACGGGTTGCAGAACCCGACGTGGGAGTTGGAAAGGCCCATGAATATCGTTGTCTCGTTGCCACGCAAGAGGAATAGAGATAGACTTGTGACAGTATAGCAAATTACAGTACATATTACACGTCTGAACAATCTGAGCAGCGTATGCCAGTAATTGTGAACTATACCGTGATAGTGCAACTTGTATCAATGTCAACGATGACGCGATAGCGTAGGAATCGAAATAGAATACTACTACCCTTCTGAAGCCTGCGCTTCACATATAAGCGCCACACTCCATCAAGAACTCTGAGATTTTGTAGCTTCCATGCGCCATTGCCTCTTGTCTTGGAGTCCGACCATGAGCATTCCGAACATCTAAATCTGCGCCACGCTCCACCAAGACCTGGACGACATCAAAGTAGTGTCTTATCGACGCGAGGTGCAGCGCGTTAAAACGATCCCTCATTATTGCCTTCACGTCAGCACGTGGTCGAGTAATAATCGCGTAACCTCCGAATGCCCATATCTTGACGCAGCCAACAGCGGGGTCCAGCCCGCCCGAGTTCGTACGTTCACGTACGCACCCCGCTCAATCAGCAATTTTGCCACCTCGAGTTTCCCCTCCGCTGATGCCACAAATAATGCGGTCCAGCGACGGCTGTCCACTCCGTTGACGTCGGAACCTCGGTCGAGTAATGAGCGTACGACATCAAGCTCTCCATTTTCTGCGGCGGTGAGCAGCTGGGGGGGCGCGATGTCATTTTCTGCGCGTGTCCGTGGTGGCGGTAACGCATTGGAGTTTTATGTCGTGGGTGAGGAATTGACGTAGCTGGCTTGATGACGCAATCCAGAGATATTGCGCCTGCCTTGTGTCCGGATAGGAAGTCTGCAACCTCGCGTTTCCCATTCTCGGATGCAAGGTCCACGGCGGTCTTCCCGTCGTCATCGCGTACGTTGAAATCAGCGCCACTCTCGAGAAGAAGCCTCACAATGTCAAGATGACCGCCCATTGCCGCTGAATGTAACGGGGTTCGACCGTTGCCAGCAAGGGAATCAATGTCAGCACCGTTGTCAATGAAGAGTGGAACGAGATCCAAATGACCGCTTCCCAGCGCTATATGCAGTGGTGTCTCGTTGTCCTTGTCTCGAAAGTTTACATTCGCGCCCTCCTGCACTAGAAGCCGTGATATATGGACCAGTCCAAGATAGGAAGCCAGAATTAATGGGGTCTCGTTCCACTTTGATAGAAGATCAACGTCGGCGCCGTGCTCGAGTAATAACCGCACAATGTCAGCTTGTCCGCTTTGTGATGCTCTGTGTAGTGGATTGGCTCCCCCGTTATCCAGGACGTTCATATCAGCGCCGCACCGAAGAAGCGAACATCCAACTTCGATGTAGCCAACATAGAATGCTGCGATCCATGGAGTCTTGTGATAACCTCCCGTCGCATCGATGTCCTCTGGAAAGGCTGCAATTAGGAGTTCTATGAGCCAACGGAGACGACAGTGTATGGCGTAATATAATGGGAGGGCCTCGGGTCGCTCGGGGTGCTTCGTGGCATAGGTGCTCGCCAGGGGTCGTCGATATCGTATATCCAAACCCACGCAGAGAAGTGTGGCCTCTCTCGATCAAAGAGGCGTATCGTAGCATCCCGGATCGCTAATGACACATCCCCGAACCGGCCGTGTTCGAACCAGTGTCGTGCGGCATAATCGGCGAGCGGAAACATCCTTATGCTATTTTTGTCAATGCGGTCGTCGAGCTGGAGTAGGACACCGAGGCAGGCTTGCGCGAGAGTGGCGTGCGCCAGGTGAGGAATGATGTGATGGCAAGAGAGATCCTCATGCGCGGTGGCAAGGCGATCGGATGTAGAAATTCCTTGACAGAAAATGGGAAAACTGAACAATTCGAGCTCCGTCCACATTGATGACGGTGATGAAACTGGAGCACGCAGATAGTACTGCCTCTTCCGCGTCGCCCAATTGCCAGCTCGTGTTAAACTGCGGGAGCGCTCCTGCATCGAACCGGACGGCCAGTATCTCTGCGAGCTCCTCGACGCGAAGTGGTCTAACAGATACCGCGAGACATTGGAAGAGTCGGTGTGCGAACTGTCGCTTGACTTTGTCGATCCGGCGTAATGTGTGTTCGTATGTTTCATCGAGCGTCTCTGGCAAGTGTTCCAAAATACTAAGGATGCTCGCGGGAAAGCATCGGCGCAAGATGTCCAATAGGCAGTAACCCATCGGAACCTGTGAAACTTATTGAGCGACAGACCAGAGAAGCCATAGAACGAATCGCTTACATTCCGTCTGCTTTCTCCGAGAGGGTATCGATAACTAGCTGCTGACTTTCAGATGACCATCTTCGCATCTTCCGATCCGAGTGCACGAATGATTTGACGTATCCTGAGATATCTGCCATTTGCCCGCTCTCTTCGTGAAGAGAGACACGGAACGCCGCCAAGGGTTCGAGGACGGTCTGAATGTCGATCTCAGGACGACTCGACACGCATATATATACGTTTGGAAGTTGTAAATCGACAAGATCCTCCAAGAATTGAAGCACCTTCTCACGAGCGGTCGGAGTTCCGGAGGTGTTAGGGGATTCGTCGAGAGCATCGATGATGATGTACGTCGCTGGCTGCCCTGGGACCTCGAGCATGTCTGACAGACATTGGGAGAGCTCGTTATCGGAAGGCTGCTGTGCTCCGTCGTCGTGGTACAAATAGAAACGAGAGAAGATATCGTGACAGGCATCAGACCTAGCGCTGAGCTGGAAGAGGAGGGAGGAAAGAAGGTCTCGTCGGTGTTGCTTCTGAGTGTCCCTGAAGTCGAAGAAAAAGTAGGCCATCAATGCCAGTCCAGCCTTGCGCAGCCTGTCAATTTCTCGGATGACTGTCGACCTGAAAGAATGCGTGAATATCCACAATCGAAGTTAATAAAACGCCACGAACATCAGAATAGTTTTCCCCGAACCCGCTATAGCGAGGAGAGATGCGTCAGGTTTGTGGTCAGGCTGGCAGTGGAAACGCACGTTTTCCATGGATCCACAAGAGGGAACCCTTCGCGTTCCACTCGGCGAAGATGCTTCCCTCGCAGAACCACGTTGCAGTTCCAATTCGATGGATTTCACGTGCAACGTTGTAATTTGGCGACGGATCCGGAGGGGAGAGCCAACTGCGGGACTCCCTTGAAGGCGATCACCTATGACTTGCTTTAGAAACGTAGGACCAGAATACGAGAATCTATCAATGACTAACGCTTCATCTTATTGATATCGTTCGTTATCTGTTGCATCATATCTGCCGTCACGATCAATTTATGCGCGCAGATTCCCGAACAAGGTAAAAGCTTACCCAACGTCTTCCAGATCCCGTCCACTGATGCTTTGCCATCTTTCAAGACAGTCATTTGAACGTCCATAATCAGCTGAGAACTTTCCGTACCATTTATGACGACATTGACATTGTTCATAAGTCCGTAGACAACTTCCAGCGTCTGGGCCATGGTCATCCGACCTTCCTCTTGTGTGAGACGGTCCAGCCTGCGTAGGACGCCTTCGATTTCGTTTTCTCCTAGAAGCTTCTTTGCGAATTTCTCTGCGCAAGCATTGAGCCTGTGCATATCAAGGAGATGGATCCACTTACTGTATCTACCCTGCTTGATCTGTTTAGTGGCAAGAGCAAGCACCGAGAGTAATTCGGCCATTATCTTAGCGCTTATCTCCATCATGGAAGGAGTTAAGGGAAGATCGCTGTAGATCCGAATGCGTTTGAGGAAATTTCCGAGACATTCGAACAAGTCGACAAGCGCGTCGTAGCTCGAGCTGACGCCACAGGCTGCCTGCAGCATCCAGAGGTCATGAGGGAATCCTGCTGAAAATGGAACGAATACGTACCACGATGAGAAAATCTATGCCAGAAAAGATCGCCTTGGCTGGTGTAAACTGAACCTGATAACGGAATTGAGAAAAGGAAAGAACAAGAAGGATATTTCGACTCACTAAGGAAAAGGAGGGGCCAATGACAGCTGACAATGCATGGACGACCTGGACTACGGGGCGAAGCCAGGTAAGGATCTTGCGATTTCCGTCGCGAAAATCTTTGAATTCTTTGGTCCTATCTTCGAGTAGCGCTAGGACGTCATCCGGGGAACCGCAAGACCGAAGGCTGTCGGCAAGTGGAGACATAGTTAGATCTATCCCTACCTGCTTGCTATAGTCTGTAAGGGCTGCATCGAGGATGGGTTTAAACGATATGGAAGGCATCTCCTCAGTCTGACGCGGAGAAGTTCTTGGATGGCAGAGGGTAGGTAGGGTCATACTTAAGTCATCAGCCCACGGGCCTTCGGCAGCACCCGTTCTTGCATTCACCGCTCAGACGCATAATTCGTCGATTGGGGGCAATCACGGAGTCATTTCTCTGTCTTACGTCAAATGGAACACATCCGACCTTCGAAGCTTGTCTCATCATATGTTCGTGCCTCTGCCTGGTATTCTTACGAAGGCAGTTACCCAACCGGGGATGAGGAAAAGGTAGAGGGATTGGGATGGTGTCTGGCGCGGAGCCATGGAGAAGTGCTGGTGAGAAAGATGCTGAAGTGCTCCCCTGTTCGGAAGGAATCGCATCTCAAGAATGATTAGCCATGCCCATCATAATGTTCAAAAGGGAAGTGAGGGGTCATTTTAAAACGGCGAGAGCGGCGTTACTTCGTCGTGGCACAGGTGGGAAAGACCAGGTTGGAAACTTAGATTTGGAGACTCAGTTCCAAGTGGAAGTGTAGAGTTGTCCAGGAGAAAACGTGGGAAGTGGACCAGAAAGTATAGGCGTGGCTTCAGGGTGATGCAAAGTTCTGGAAGATGTAGCGATGGAAGCTGACCTGTGACCAGACTCCTTCCCTGTCGATGCGTTGTGTACGAAGACAGACTATCATAAGGAAAAAGCACATGCCAGTGGAGTCACTTGCGTGTTCTGGACCCAAATAGGCAATGTGGCTCACGAATGTCCCAAGTTATTGCCAGTGCCAGGTACTGTATAAATGTAGTATTCCGAGATATTTTCGAGATGTAAGGTATTGTAGGAGGAAGGCGACGCGTCAGTGGGACATGTCACCCTACGAGCAACACCATCGCCGTTTTCAAGTGGAAGTTATTACGTGACATGACGGATTACAGCGATCGTGACAATCTTGATAGCCAGGCAACCTTTGAAAACGCGTTACAATCGCGTTGCGACTGCTGTGTTCCGCCACTGATATCCTATTGCCGTTGTAATGTATAAGACAGATTGCTTCGATCAGGGTGCTGTAACGGCGGCAACATAACATCTGTATCTTAGGCACGATTTCTGTGTTGGAATAATAACAACGTTGCAGTCGTGCCATGATCGCTGCACGCACCGTGTCTCCGTCATACAAGTTACATTCGCATTGTGATATCCGTCATAGGTAGCGTTGACTCAACGCTACTGATCACATAACGTTATATCCCTATCACAATGAATATCTTTGGAGCGGTACTAGCAGCGGCGGCAACCGTGGCTGCAGCCTCAGGCTAGTAACTTAAGTGACGGACCCAAACCCCACTGTCAGACTTGGATGATGACGAAATGCACGATGAGAATTTAGTATCCGTACGTGACTACCTCACTGCTAATGCTCTCCGTTTCCGAGTCCGAGTCTCCGAAGTCCGAACGTCCGCTGTTGCCTCCACCTTCCATATCCCCCCCCTCTGCGAAGTCAGGCTGGATATTGTCAACAGGGGCCATGGCTGTGTCGGCTGGGGTGTCCGAGTCGTAGCGCTCGAGCTCCCTTTCATGGCTTGAGGCAATGAGAGCGTTTGCTTCATGAGCGAAGTCGGGTGGATTGCAATGACCGATACCCCATCCGAGGTATCGCATCATCATGTCTCTATCAACAAATCTGAGCGTGTAAGTTAGCAACGCATATATCAAAGAAAATTTGCTAGTACACACCTTGAAACATAGTAATTGACCCAATCCGCAGTCGAAAAGTCCCGCGCCTGGGATGCTGAGAGCAAACTTGTTGTTTTTCCATATGAAAATGCTGGAATCAAGTGGCAGGCTCGAATCACGCGTGCCGGATCTAGAAAACCAAATGCGCCTGAGGGATCGCTTTCTGGGACCCAGCCAATCCTGTTTAGTCTACAGGTTCCAGGCCCCCCCTGCCAGTCAGGATCACGTCCAAACCAACGTACGAAGAAGAATTCCACGCGTTCTGGACGAGTATCAAAACTTGGACCAAAATATACATTTGTGTGATATATCCCCAGGACCCGCGCGTACCAGAACGGATGCCCGGCATCGTCGCAAGCCCTTAGCATGACGAAGCACTGGGGGTTATGACAGTTAATATAATCGTGGTCTTGGGCAGTGTCGTATGCCGTGTAGTACAAGGTCGCAGTTGCATGTGAGAACATCATCTTGTGCTGTATCTTCACGTTTGCAAGTTCGTCAATTGTATACTCGGGCTCATCGCTGACCGTAACTTGATGCAGATGACGGGCTAGGAGGTGCGTCAGGAGTTTGTTATAAAAGTCCTGTGCGGCGACAAGTTAGCGTCTGAATCTATCCTCACTCTGCGCGCTGGTACGTACCTTAAAGGCAGGATCCAAGATATTCTGAGAGTCGTTGAGAAATTGGGGGAGGTAGACTTTGTGTGACTGATTCTGAGCAATCCGACACCAGTGCCCGGTGGCACCAACAGGTGGGTCAGGATTGCAAGGGTGGTTTCCGGTGGGCCCGTCTGCGAAATCTGCGGTGGTCGTGGCAACCACTTCATCATTCATCCTCTCGTGTACCTTTTCCAGTATGTCCCTCTTCACCATTTGGTCGACATATTGTTTCTTGTTGGTATTCAAATATAGTCTCTTGATATTTCGATGCTCAAGTTCGCCCTTTTGTATGCACGTCATCTGTAAGTTGTCAAATGAATCTGAGATTTCAAAACTCACGATCTGGGTACTGTACGAGTCCGTCGTACCAAACATCTTGATATTTTCGACGTAGTCGCCAAGTGCGTGTAACTTTGATGTCAATAGATTGAAGGTCTTTGGCCGTTTGCCACCGGCAGTAGTCACGAAAGATTGACCTGTAGAATGTGGTAGAGCCACGTTGGCAGGTTGGCGGGAGCCACGGGACGACCTCTGTTCTGCTGCCCGACGTCTTGCCTGGTACTCACGGTCGGTCTCGACAGTGTTGAATCTTGGGCAGGTTGTCTCTTTGAAGTGGCGAAGTGCTCTTGCAAATAGCACTGTGACGTGGTCAAGGACCTTGAGCGTCGTCTCAGTGTGAATCCGCAGCTTCGCGAGGGAGTGCCAGTACGATGCAAGGTACAGCAGTTTTTGAACTGAGTCGTCATGAGGCGCCGGCAATAAACCTTCGAAGCAGGGTATGCAGCACTGAAACAAATGAGTACTGCCGAACGCTGTCAAACCTATGCAAACCAAACTCACCTGAAGTATGTCCTCGAAATCGCGCGCAGCAAGTTTCTTCATATCTGCGACATTGTGTGTAAATCGTCGTATAGTGGATGCGCCAAAAGAGGATATTTGCCGGAAGCTGAGATAGGATGAGTGAGCGGGCCATCACTATGACTTGAAAATGAGTACTTACCGGTAATTGAATCCCTGGATAGTATCCGCGCCGAGTGAATGCAAGATCCTAACTAGATGTGTGAGTAAAGACTTCCATACGCCGAGTTCAAACTCGTGCATGATATCGACGACGAGGGTGAGGAAGATGTCGAAATTGAAGCTCTTCAGCGAGTGGGAAAACGCATTCTGGTGGAGAAATTAGTTCACAGATGCACCGAATAGATTCGAAACCTCACCAAAGTTGGGACAAGGGAATGCTCTCTCAGTAATCGCTCAACACCGGGTTCACTGCCAAGCGCATAACCTCGTCGATAGATGTTGTCACGAGCTTTTTGCACAGTTGCACGGAATTCGTCGTCGTCGTGTCTAATGAGAGATCGACGGGATTCGGCATCGATCGTGGTTCCGAGGGCACTGAAGTCCTCTTTCAGGATTGTGCATCGTGGACAGGGACACCGACCCATGTCACGGATTGTGGCGATCAATACTCTGTATTCAGTGAGTATGTCATAGAAAGTCAATATGATATTGCCATGTACTTTTCTGGGTAATCCGCTGAGTAGGTGAATATTCGAGGGAAAACCCGGCGAACTATCCCGTCACCACAAGTTACAGTAATCCCATGCTCGTAAGTTTTGCAAAACTCCTCGTCTAATAGAAGACGCCAGACACCATGGAAAAGTTCACGGCGACAATGAGTGATGAGCGTTGGTGAGGGTGAGACGCCGAGGGCTTGTACCTCCTCAGCAAACGAGTCAGGGAGCTGCATAAATGAATAAGAGATAATATTAACATTAAGACAATCACTCACCGGAGGAATATAACCGACAACTTGAGCAGAGTGTGTAGTAGGCTTGCAGCGCGTATACTTTGACTGATTTCCCAAGTATGCGTAAATTGGCCAAGCTTTTGCTTGCCCGAATTGAGCGAGATGTGTGGCGTCGGACCATAGCATGAATGCTGCTAGGACACAGGGATGAGAGGGGTCTTCGTTTGCATTAATGAGGTTGCGTTCAGCACGCAAGAATGCACCCGAGGAGTATAGTTCTCCCCATACTCGCTCTGGAGGTGCATCTACATATGGTGGTTGCCAAACTTCTTTGCGGCCGTACCAGTGAAGTGTCGAGGCATTGTGACTGTCTTGAATAGTTTCCAACATCGTTTGTACGAGAGACCGAGTGCGAACATCATGAATTGGGACTTTGTATATGAGAAATGGTTCCCCATCGGGATCCATTTCATCATTTCGACGGCTGCGTGCACGTGCACTCGCTTCGTCACGTCGGGATGCACGTGTGGGCTTTTTCCCAGTGGGGACCTCGATGATGAGCGTGTTGCGCCGCCACCCGTTGCCACCCCAAGGTGACTGAACGTCCATAGACAGTTGCTGTTGCGCAGATAGCAACTGACGTCTTAGGAGTTAGCACAAAAGCTATAAAGCAAACAGTTACTTCAGAGGTTGAAGGAACTCTATATTACACTAGTAACACACCTATAAAGCAAACAGTTCTATACTAGAGTGTGAGCAAAGGTGTATGAGAGTAAAGTAAAAGTGGGGACTTACACTTCAGAGGTTGAAGGAACTCTGAAGTGTAAGAGCGGAAACAGAGACCCTTATATACTACTCAGGGTGGTCTGTGCGCACATGGTCCGTGCACCCCAATACAGCACGTGCGTGTGTCTGTAGTTGTAACTAGAAGACACCTATTGGTTGGAAACCAAATAGAACACCGTACTGCCACGTCAGCTGATCTAAATACAGCTACTACCGGTATCTTGATAATAAGAACAAAGGGATTACTATACATGGAACAAAGACAATAAAGATAGATAAAAATAGTCCATTCCCTTAAGGGGATCTATGTAGATACCGATAGTTACAGGATGACTCAATCATCCTTACAACACAAGAATCCGGATAACCGGTTCGTGTCAACATCCCTCCATGATTGAGGCATGCTCTATAGACAATTTATACTTATTATACTTTTTTAATGTAACATGGGGTAATTGATTTGCAGGTATACCAAGGATTTACAGAGACGTTTGTGGATATGCGACCTATGCAGGTCATCCCATCTCATACCTAGTAACCTTATTTGAGCCTTTTATCCTCCTGCTCAGGAGAAGAGGTGGCAACTGCTCAACCTCTTTGAGCCCCATGTACAAAGTATAGAAAGTTGGTGAGGAAGAGGATCACGAGTTCCACGAAAGACGCCAAGAAATGGCGATGGCTCGAAGCCATAGTTTCAAGGAAACTTCTTTATGATTTTGTGGAGCTGCATATCCCTTCTGTCTATGTAGCAAAACCAAGACCATCGACTAGACTGTCGAAAGATGTTCTGGGCAGTGACTTTGTAAGGCCATCAGCCAACATCTCGCCTGTAGGGGTGCGCACAAGCTCTACTGCCTGTTTTGCGACATACTCCCTAATAGCATGGTGCTTTATGGTTATATGCTTAGAGCGCCTTCCAGTGATAGGGTTTTGGGACAAGTCCACAGCCCCCTTATTATCACAATGGAGAGGGATGGGGGAGGAAACCTCATACCCCAACTCTTTTAGGTATGTCCTATACCACATCGCCTGATTTGAAGCCTCACAAAGGCTCATGTATTCGGCTTCAGTGGTGGACTGGGCAATTGTCTTTTGCTTACGCGATGACCAAGAAATGGCGGCGTTTGCAAGAATAAAGACAAATCCCGAAGTGGAGTGCCTGTCCTCTTGATCTCCCCAAGAAGAGTCAGCATAGCCGTGAAGGCCATCCCCACTTTTCCCTCCAGCATAGAGTAATGCCAAGTCCTTAGTGGTGTTTAGATATGCAAGGACATATTTGGCTAGTCTAAAGTGGTGCTTGGAGGGATTGGAAGCATATTGGCTCAGGCGTCCAACAGCGAATGATATATCAGGTCGGCTCCCAATCTGCGCATATAGCAGAGACCCAATAATTTGCTGATACTGCTTTATTTCAGCAGCAGAGGCTTGATCCTCATTTTTGACCAAGTGATCCTCACAGCCTGAGGGTAGAGGGGTATATACTGGGTTGGAATCCCTCATTCCAAATCTCTCTACAACTGATTCAATATAATCTGTCTGGTTAATTTCCATGGTGCGCGAAGCACGATCTCTGATGATGTTAACACCGAGATATGATTGGATTTCGCCGAGATCAGTCATCTCATATCGGCTAGATAGAGACTTCTTCAGATCATTGATTTTATCAAGAGAGGACCCAAGTATAGTGATGTCATCGACATAAAGAATGACGAATAGTGAATCACCCCCCTCATGGCGGTGACACACATATACTCCTGCATCAGAGTATGTGCGGGTGAAGCCAAGTTCTTCAAGAACTCCATGGAATTGTAAGTTCCATGCCCGCGAAGCTTGCTTCAGGCCATATAGAGCCTTCTGCAGACGACACACCAAGTGTTCAGATCCAGCAACGATGAAACCCTGTGGTTGCTCCATATAGATCTCCTCATCCAGATCGCCGTGTAGGAATGCCGATTTGACATCCATCTGGTGAATTTCCCAATTCTCAAGCGTAGCTAACGCTAAAAGGAGTCGTAGTGACTCAAATCGGGCGACTGGGGAGAAAGTTTCATCGAAATCCACTCCTTCTATTTGAGTGAATCCCTTAGCCACAAGGCGCGCACGAAAGCGTCCATCCGCTTTCTTTTTAAATACCCATTTTGATTTGACAGCCTTTCTGCCCTCAGGAAGGGCTTCAAGACGCCAGACCCCAAGATGAGCTAGAGCGTCCATTTCATATTGACACGCTTCTATCCACTCATCTGCATACTCAGAATTCATAGCTTCTTTATAAGTGAAAGGGTCCCTATAACCAGGGGCACCTGCAGCACTAAGAAGCTGTACAGTCCTAGACGACTGCTACCCTGTTCATACTCATCGTCTGAGTCCTGCGCCGCTCTATACCGAGTCGGTGCACGCCGATTCCTAGTGCTACGCCTTAACTCAGGCATAGCTGGAAGCTCAACTGGCGAATCCCTATTGCGATTTTCCTCAAGAGGAGTAAAAGCAGGAGGTGGGATCGGGTTGATAGCTCTAGGACGACGATTGGAACGTGTATTTTGACGACGAACAGGGGGAGATGTAGCAGAAGGAGAGTAGGTGGAGTATGATATTCTGTTTGAGGTGGAGGTTGGGGTGGTTGGGTGGGAGTGTGCGGCCTATCTTCCTGAGATGTACTCTCAGGTGCCTCTTGTGTAGGTTGTTCCTCTGGTAACTGAGGAGCCTGAGGCAATTGTGGTGGTGCTGGTGGAGGCTGGACAGGCTCTCCTGGAAAAGTGACTTCTACTGGGTACTCAAGTGTCTCCCCAGTAGGAATGGAAGGTGATGGAAATTGGATTGGTGGCCTCTGATTGTCCAGATCAGAGCGGGAAGGGAAAGTCTGTTCATCAAATGTAACATCTCGTGAGATGACGAACGACCGGCTATGTCTATCCCAAAGAGTATAACCTTTTGTATCAGGTTCATAGCCCACAAACACGACTTCCTTTGACTTAGGATCTAATTTGCGTGGTTGTGTTCAGGTACATGATAATAGGCTTTACAGCCAAAAACTTTAAAATGAGAGACATCTGGTACTGTACCATACCAGAGCTCATACGGAGTTTTCCACTTAGTGGAATGGATGGGAGTTCTGTTGTAGATGTAGACAGCGGTCATAACCGCTTGCTCCCAAAAGCCCAGGCTTAAGCCTGCATCATGTAGCATACTAGTGCCCTTTTCCATGATGGTGCGATTAAATCGCTCAGCTCGTCCGTTTTGTTGTGGAGAATGTGGCACAGTGAGTTTATGCTCAATTCCCGCTTCCAGTAAAAGGTTTTTAACCTCCTTGTTCACATATTCGCCCCGCGATCAGAATGGAGACACTTTAGTTTATAGTGTTCCAACTGCCTTTCAGCCCATTGCCAGTAGTGCACAAAGGCACCTGAAAGCTGGTCTTTGGACTTTAGAGGAATCACAACCGCAATTCTGGTGTGATCATCGATAAAGGTGGCAAAATATTTGTTCCCCTGAATAGAGTTACTCTGGAGGGGTCCAACTAAGTCGGATGAACAAGTTCAAGCGGCTGTGAAGCCGCTTATTGGAAGAAGGGAAAGGATGACGATGGCTCTTGCCTAGCTCACAGCCATGGCAGATACCAGTCTCCTCTGGGGAATTATTTATGATGAGTCCTTTACAGGAACTCTGAGCATATCTCTTCAGCGCTTCTTTGGACATATGTCCCATACGCTTGTGCCAGGTCTCTAAGCTGGCCGATGCAGTGGCAGTGCTGACACCATAGATGTGCTGCACTGAGAGCCAATAAAGGCCTCCAGCTTGAAAACCATCCGCTACTGGTTCAAAGTTATATTCGAGGGAGAAGCTATTCCCATCGAACTTTGCCAGTGCTCCTTTCTTTGTTAATGTCGCTATAGAAAGGATTCTGTCTTGGGTGGAGGGGATGTGTAGAACGTTCTCTAGGACTAAGTCCTTATTATAAGAAGTTCTAAAAATCACAGAGCCCTTGCCGACGGCTTTGATGATGGTGCCATCAGCAATGGAGATGTCACTAGTGTGAGGTTCGTATGTATCGAAATCCTCACGTTCATATGTTGAATGTGAACTTGCTCCACTATCCAGAAGCCAAGTATTGTTACACTTGCTTCCCATGACATAGAGACGAATTTGAGGGACCTCAGTCACCTCCTGTATTTTTCCGCTACCATTTATAGAAGTAGCTACTGGGGCCAAAAGGGCCCTTGGTACTGGCGGTGCCTTCAGGAGCCTTCTGGAGGTCTCCTTGTCCTCTGCAGTTGCCATTACATTGGTCGACTGCTTCTTGATCTGCCCCTCTTTGCCCTTACGGGCGTTCTCTTGGTCCTTCTTCATCTTTTTGCAATCCGGCTTTTTATGGCCAGGCTTTTGACAGTAGTAACATGTGGGCTCCGAAGAGCCACTTTGATTGGACGAAGAGGCGTGCTGCGGCTTGGACTGCCGCTGCTTGCCTTTATTATTGAATGATGAAGATGAATTTTTTACTGGGGCGGCCTTGTTTAAGGTCGCCGAAGGACCATTGAGACGACTCTCCTCATTAAGGAACCTCTGAACGAGGTCGTTGGGGACGAGTGCCGAGGGGGGACCATTGGCGAGTATTGTCCGGCGATGGTGGAGAAGGACGGGGGCAGAGCATCTAGCAAGATGAACGACAACTGCATGTCGCTAATTGCCATCCCGTTCTCCGCGAGTGTGTTCCTCGTGTCCAGCATACGCTGGAGTTGAGGCAGGAAGGGCTGACCTTCCTGGAGCTTGGTGTTAGCAAGCCCAACCCACAAATTGAAGGTGGCCATCGAGCCAACCGCGCCGTACAAACTCTCCAAGTGTTGGTACTTCTGATGCACCGTTGGATAGGTGAGATCAGAAGACACCGCCGAATAAACTTCTGTGGTACAAAATAACGTGATCATGCCCAAAAGGGCCTCCTCCTGCTTGTTCCAGAACGCAATTACTTCTGCGTCTGGGTTGGCGGGGTCGGCGTGAGCCGGGTCGTCGTGGGTGAGGTGGCGTTTGCAGCCATTCATCCTCATCAGCGCCACGAAGGTGGAGTTCCACTGAACCCAGTTTGTGCCATCCAAACGATCCAACTTGATCGTAGGAGGAAAAACAACAGTGAACGCAGAGGTCATATTTGCGGCCATTGAAATTTGAGATGTTATGTATCTGGTGCCGAGGAGCGGTCAGCACCAGTCCAGATCTTTGATGGTATGGATACCCAATCACAGGAGCGCTATGCTACATAACACAATTGTGTCATGCCTCAAAGTCGTGCGACTTTCTAGATAATCTAATATATTTATAATGTTAATAGTGCCCTTGCCAGTTTTAAACTCTTTAAGACCCGTGAGGGTAGTGAACCTATGGCGAAAGTCTAGGGGTCTTAAACCAAGGATAAGATGTCCGTTAAGACAGAGCTATAGGTCTCGCCATCTAGAGCTATGCTAGTTTCTCACTAGAGACTGATCATAAGGGATGCTTGTCAGAGAGGAGCCAACAGCGAATTCTTAGAAGTGTGGACAGGATCAACTCCTAGAACAACACAACTAATCGTCTGTGGAGTCTCTGAACCAGGCCATTAAGGGCCTTCAAGCATAAGTAGTGCAACAGTGAGACGTCCTATGCAGCGAATCCTGCACAAAGGTGGCGAATACTTCCACTAGGAGAGGTCTGTGCAACTACTGTGTATATACTATAGTAGCAAGGCCTAGTTGTACCAGACGACTGCACACAGTGGGTTTGACTATTAACCACTGGCAGACGCCTTAAAGGGACCCAGGTATTAACCGAGTATCCCCCAACCATTAACCAAGCCTATAGCCGCAAGGGTCTTCCCCTATTGGCCTAAAACTGGACAATGCCAGAAAATTAAGTAAGAAATCTATATAGTGCGCACTGGAGGATCTTCAGGACGCTTCAGCTCACTTAAGAGCTCCCTCACGCCTGTCGATAGAACCCTATACAGGGCTAGCCAAAGTGACAGACTACTAGGGGCATAGCCCTTTTCGCCTCGGGTGTAGGAAGTGCCGAATAAAGGAATACATGCTCACTGAGTGGGAAAAAGGACGATGTCGAAGATGATGACAAGTCAAAGTGAGCAAAGGCACTGAGTGTAGATCTGGGGTAAAAAAGAAGTAGACAGTCAGTTAGGACGCAGGGCCCATAACCTGTTGCGCAGATAGCAACTGACGTCTTAGGAGTTAGCACAAAAGCTATAAAGCAAACAGTTACTTCAGAGGTTGAAGGAACTCTATATTACACTAGTAACACACCTATAAAGCAAACAGTTCTATACTAGAGTGTGAGCAAAGGTGTATGAGAGTAAAGTAAAAGTGGGGACTTACACTTCAGAGGTTGAAGGAACTCTGAAGTGTAAGAGCGGAAACAGAGACCCTTATATACTACTCAGGGTGGTCTGTGCGCACATGGTCCGTGCACCCCAATACAGCACGTGCGTGTGTCTGTAGTTGTAACTAGAAGACACCTATTGGTTGGAAACCAAATAGAACACCGCACTGCCACGGCAGCTGATCTAAATACAGCTACTACCGGTATCTTGATAATAAGAACAAAGGGATTACTATACATGGAACAAAGACAATAAAGATAGATAAAAATAGTCCATTCCCTTAAGGGGATCTATGTAGATACCGATAGTTACAGGATGACTCAATCATCCTTACAACACAAGAATCCGGATAACCGGTTCGTGTCAACAGTTGCTGCTCTATTGTCGTGAAGTTAGTGCCTTCCAGGTCCGCATTGTTGAAGCGTTTGTCGCAGACAACATCGACGATGGAAGTACGGCCTGAGGCGGAGACAACCCCCTTCAGCCGCCTCCACACAAGGTTAAATAAAAATGTCGTGATGTTGGGGTAGGGGTAGATAATGTCCATGACTTCCCTCTTCACTGTCGGAGGGGTAGGGGGGGGGGGCACGAGAAGGGTGTTCCACCAGTCATCAAAGATTGATACGGCTGTAGTCTGCTGGTATTCTTGTACGATACCAAACTGATTAGCGGGAGTGAGTACTGTAAGTTGGGTGACAGTCTCGATAACGGGTGTATTGATTCCAACGTCCTCAGAGGGAGAAGATTGTCCATCTGCACTAGGCGATGTAGGTTCTTCCGGGGCTCCCTCTCGGACTTTCCAAGTCGGCCAACGGACCCGCTTTGTTACGTGCGATCCGCACGTGAGCCTGACTTAGGCGATGTAAGGTGAACGCGGTGACTTAGCAAATACTCGGACTCAAGCACGAAGGCTGAGTTGCGTCTCAACGCTCGAAGGCGGAGTTACTCTTGCGTCGTCCACTTCGATGGGACAAGAGATAGAGAGAGAGGGAACACTTGAGATTCCAAGATGAGAAGTTGTACAAGAAATCCAAGCTATCAACTACAACAGTCGATAGCTTCCTTATATAGTACTACGCTGCAGTCCGCCTTCGTCAGCGAGACTGCCACTACTACTAAGACCACTCCTTGGCTGTGTAATCGTCCACGTATGATCAGTAATCGTATCACAAACCCATCAGTCATCGTATAGTACACAATCAGTCATCATTCCGTCACATCATCAGTCATCGTACAGTGAATCACCTATCGTCGTACCGTAATAGTCCGTTGCGCCATGTCCCCTGAGTTATTGGCTTAGGTCAGATACTTACTATGACCTGGGACGTTACACGCTTGGAACGGTGGAACGGTGCTGATGGCGCAGCACTGCTGCTGTTCTGTACATCGTAGACGAAATGCATCAACTGAATAAAACTCAATACCGTGACATACCATCTCAAAGCCATGGTCAATATTCGCAGACTCGGTGTTAAGAGACTGCTCAAACTGCCCTGTGTAGTCATCATGCGGCTGAACTTCTTCACGTACCCGCTTTTGGGAGTTCGTCCGAGCCAAGGGCTTCTTGAAAGATGTATTGAGTCTCTTGATGTTTGAGGCACCATTTTTCCAGAGTCGTTTTGAGAGTCGGCGAGTTTCTGGGCAGTGTTTATTAAGATGTTTGGTGAGGCTACCCTCAAGTATGAATTGCTGGCCGCATGCTTGACATCTGAGTCGACCACTGTCTGATATGCTGGGCCTTTGTACGTGCATAGTGATAAGCTTGCCTTGGTTGGGGGAAGATAGCGAGGTGGCGAAACGGTCACACGAGGGGGAGGGGAGGTTGTTGCAAGTTGAAAAGTTGGTCGTGTCGATCCAACTTGAAATCTGCCAATAAGGGGGGGGGGGTGTTACAGAATTTATTAATGCAATGGAATGGCAGCGTTGGTACATGTGGATTAGCGACAGCAACAAGAGGAACGGCTAAAATATTAACCTATGGAATACGGTGGTGTCCCCCCCAAAAGTTCAGCAACGACTTGGAATCAAAAGACCACAAAGGAAGGAGCTCACCCGTAAGCCCGACCTGAGCAACCTATGCCATCCCAACAGAAGGCAAGTAGACTGTTAGACTGTGAAGTCACTCAGCACGCGCACATAAAAACACGGCGGCCGACTTGAACCTGAAATCCAGGACTGCCAGCCCGGAACAAAATTCCTGTGAAGCTAGATCGTGGTCAGTGATCTCGGTCCTGGTTAGTGATTGAGGGTCCTTGTGTGAAAGAATGGAGGGCACTCACCTCCGACAAGCACCTACGGCATAACTAACTTGAAGATCATACAGATTCAAGCCTGAGATCATTGAAAGTGACCCGGGTCACCCACTACCCAGAGCCAGTGGACGACCCGGTAAAAATACAAGGCCATAATTCCTGTGAAAGATAAATGTTAGCACACTCAGCTACTACATTGGGGTGTGTCACTGTTGTAGAGGCGCGGTGATAGTTTAAGGGGGCTTACCGTAACTGTAGCACATGGAATTTTGGCAAATGTCATAGTAGACTGAGATGATGCGTGACACAGCAATAACCTCTAGGCTCACGCCGTACATTGCCATGACACTCCAACTCAGTTGTCAAGTTGAAAATTCACACACAATATCATTTCCATGTGGCCTGACTTTCTAGGGTCCCCCCTCAACTAAGCGATGTCATGAGGTCCACATATAAGTGACACATGTCTTGTGGGCCTGTTCACACAATGCCCATGTCGTCTGGTTCGTCATTCACTCATGCAACCCCTGCCTGTGCGCAGAGACCACCAGTGCCAGACCCGTCTCTCAATGGTCGTCGAGCTCGGCCCCGCAAACCTAGTTCATCAAGTTGAGGCCGAAAGAAAAGTAAACATCACCGTCGTCCCATTCCTCAGCCTCAATTCTCTCAATCACCTCCATATGATGATGAAGATGAAGATACGCCCACTAGGAAGCGGCGGAGGAGAGATGGTCCTGAAGAAAGCGACAGTGAGGGCGGAGGTAGATCTTCGAGGTGTGTACTACCTAGATCCCATTCCTTATTGGACTGATCTTGGCATTTTCCTCAGCTCTGAGGGCGACAGGTCTGAACCAGAAGATGATCAAATCGTTGTTCGCAAAAGGTATTGGCAGTCGAAAGGCAAAATTCTCAGGCGCTGCGTCGAAATGTGGGACACGTTCAATGGCATACTGGACCAGGGTGTGTCACGCAACCCAGACATAGACGAAGATTTTATGCACACTGACTTGTATGTGTCCGTTCTCATATCTGTCAAGCATGCTAACCAGTCGCCATTACTAGCAAGAACCAACAATATCAGAAGTTTCTCTTGTTACTCGAGGTTTCACCAGCCATGGCCAGGCTATTGGAACGAGCTGGTGACAATGCCGGGCACGAATTTACCAAACAGCTCAACGAATTGGTATGTCAGTGTAATTTTCTCCAATCCATTCACGTATTTTTATTTCCTCAGCTTGACGTAGGACGCAAACGAGCCCGGCGGGTGGATGTGAACGGTATTCGCGGGGCAATCGGGCAATGGCCTGGCGTTACCTGGGATCCTGTGTACCCCGTGTCACGGCATCTCCTTGGTTTCCATCACCCAACCACCGGCAGGCTCTTATGCCCTGCAAGCTTTGATTGGGACGATCCTATGTGAGTCGATATATGTAGTTATAACGCGATATTTACACCGTCAATTTAGGGTCCGTGAGAAACTGCGTCGCGGTATTGAGGAGCTCACCCCTACTGATCTCCCCACGTTCCTCTGGCCGGATGGAGCATTCACTTCCGAGGATCCGTACCGAGGGTTCCTCCGTGGGCCTTTGCTCGTGATGGTTTGGTTCTTTTCTTAATCAGACCTCAGTAAACTAATACTAGTATTTCATAGGCGTATAAACATGTCTTTATATCTCCAAGTTCGGCCAAGGAGGCCGATAAGTCAACACGTGGAGGCAACGCGGCGTTACATGACATACAATTTGTCACTTATGAATCAGTCGCGTATGTCGCTACGGTGGTAAGTGTACACTATTCTCACAGATGTTTGTTCTAACTGGTACGTAGACCCGTTTCGCACTTTCTGATGAGCCAACTTTTGGTCCTGGTGGGGTGAGCGTTAACAGAAGACATAGAATTGGATTCCCGTACCGAGATTTTTACCGCGAACTCCTTGAGCACAAGTCGCTCATGTTGGGTGATGAACTTCGCAGTCTCACACAGTGGTGGAACGAGTAAGTCACCTTCTGCTCTCTTCGGATTATTCGCACTCATAAATTCAGGAATATATTCCCACGTACTGTTTACAGCACTGGTAATGTGAAGAAGGACAGCGTTGGGGCAACGATGCGAGAACGGGCGAAGGCAAAACGCATTGAAGCAGCCACACTGGCCAGACTGGCAGAGGCACGGGCGGTGACCGCGGCATGGGCGACAACATCTGGGACATCAGGCGAGACAACTACTGGGGGGGAAATGAATGGGGCGACATGACCAGTGATGGCCAAGCCTTCACAGTCTTAGCTATCACCTTCAGATGTCGTTGTTAAACTTGAACATAAAAGCTGTTTTGAACTCGATGTCTCATACTGTTCTGATAATGAAGTTACACCTGAATTATGTGGGATCATTATTGGTTTGCAACGGCAATATTACTCGCATTGTAGCGTTATCACCTAACGCTGGTTCGACTTGAACAGGTCTGTGACGTGATACTCGAGTATACGGATGAATCTTGATAGTCACGGGCAACTTAGCTAAGTTGCACAGCCACTAGGTCGTTTTGATAGACACTAGGGTATCCCGAGGGATAAGCTTCAATCGACTGATTGGAAAGACGCGAAGAGAAGAAGAGGAGAAGACGATGGTGATGATTCAAGAAGACCAAGCTGAAGAGCCTTGGTCTTGACACTATGGTTTATATACAGTTACTCGCTGGCTTTAAAGCGCAGCTTCGAATCCAAACCCTAGTACAACTATACTAGTAGTGAGTCATCGTAAGTAAATACAAATACCTGAAACACCGGCAAACCCAAGTACCGGCGACGCGTCAGTGTCCATGACTAATTGAGGCTTACTATCGTAGTCATAACCGTATAGTAAGCGTCCCGAACTCCGAGACCTCGTAAACGTGATGATGAATAGTCCGCGCGATGTCAAACCGTGACACGCATATAATGCTGCTGCAGTGTAGGCACAACACTACACCCCTTCAGTTGTGATCTTGCTACGAAACGGTCAAAGTGTTGTTACATCGGCGACATGACGACAAAAGTGACTACCACTGCAAGGTGTCATATCTTACTGCATCGGTAATACTACCAACCCTCACTGTCGCCACAATGTATTACAAAGCCAACCCAACCATACTCAATGTCAGTCGCGTCACAATACGATGATCCCACCGAGTCGCCATTCTGTAATATGATGACACTATGACCAAATGCACGGAGTGCCACATCTTTATACAACCACCCCAGCCAATAGTTGTATTAAGATATACCAACGCAACGACTAACACTAGGAGACAATGCACCCAATTATAACAACGCCACGACTCCCAAGCTGAGGGGTTGAAATGGCTATACAACCCCGCCACAACATTCAAGCTCTGTCATCGTAACATCGTCACGGAAGCCTTGCGACCACTACTGTAGATAAATGGAATGCATTACAACACCGCTACAACACTAAGGGGGGTCCGTTGTACTACGTTACTTTCCGTTACAGCAAATCTCACATATCATCGTAACTCCGTTATAAGCGTGATATGATATAGGGTACATCAATAGGTGACAGTATGATGCTGTACCATATATTACAACGCGTTGTTTATATTACAATGCATCACGACGCCGCCACGATCTTAAGCAGAAAAAGGCGATGACAGTGGCACTCGGATTCGGGGGATGCCGTCGCCACCACGCCGCGGCACCTCTCGTGCAGCATCGTCTCCTCGTGACACCTCAGCGAACCCTCGTATTCTCGCCCTTGCATTCTGTCGGTGGCTCAGGAACTGCTCAAACTTTCAATCTTGAGGCAACTAATCACAAAATCTGGATAACACAAGCTAGGGGAATCGCATTCCTAGAGGACAGTATACTAGAGGACAGTTCCCAAGCCTAGGCTTTATTCGATGCGTTACTAATAACTTTATTTTTGCTGTGAGTTAAGATTGGTTTATCTCTTCGCTCAAAGCGTCGTGCCTACATTATCGAGTCGACCCCCAAGATCATCGTGAGCTTCTTTCATGGCGTCGCAGAGCAACCGCATTAGTATTGTTAACGGCGAGCGGGAGTTCACCAAGAGCTGGTTCTAACATTTGTTGCAATAATATCACATCTTGTGCCATACTCAAGTATTGTTGCTCCGACTAATTCTGACTGAACGAACTCGAGTTAAGTCCATTCCCAGAGAGCTCTGCCACCCCCTCCGTTTCTGCTGACACCCACACACATCTCACTCCCGACCAACTTTCCGTCGCCCTGCTCAGACACACACTCCCGCTGGCAGGCGAACAGCGCTCTCAACGCATCTCCTTTCCACCAGGTGCTTTTGGTAGGGTTGGCGAGCATACTCTCAGGAGCTTGGCGGAAGTCTTCGATGCTCTCGTGAAGCGCGTGACCGAGCTCATGCTCCTAAGTTAGTTGGGATTGAATCTGTGCATTTCCGCGGGCACAGGATTCACTTGAGCCCTAACCCGCAGCAGTGAAAATTCAGATTCGTTCGAACCGCGTGGGTGTGCAAGATATTATGTAGCCAGCGTCTAGGCGTCTCCGAGGATCAAGGTCGCGACGGAAGTGGAAGCGGGCTTTCTATTTCTCCACTGTCCCATCACGATAGGAATTCTTGGCATCTCTGTCGATGTAGGGATTGCTCTAATGACCGGAATATCGCAAAGGAAAGACATAGACTTGGAAGTATTTTCCCATGACTCTCCGGTGTCTCTCCGAGTCCGGTTACTTTGTAATATCTATTGACCTCATCACAGTCTTCGAAGTTTGATCATAAATCTTCCAGAACTTCACTTTGATTTGCATTGTACTGGTCTACTGTTAAGCCGGACCCGTCTATATTTCCGCCTCTTTTCTAGGCGAGGTCTCAACTTGCTTGGTCATACCTAGCTTTGGCACGACTGGGATACGCTGCTCTTCCTTTTCACCCGCCATCTCTCAAGGTAGGATGGGCATCCACTTCTCCACTAGATCCGTCTGCTTGACATCACGAGTCTCGTTCGTTCACTTCTACCCACGGGCTATTGACCCCGCTGTTCTTTGGTTACGAAATCATCGTCGTCTTCGGCAATGCTGTCTTCCGCTAGCGCGTCTTGTTCTTCCGCGAGGAATCGTGTGAGCCTCGTTGCAACAACGTCCGTCAAGTAACCAAGTTGCGCCGTCCCCAATCGAATTCAGGGCCCTGTATTGAGAGATGATCCCTCTCGGTTTTGTGACATACAAGTGATCTCTCCTTCAATAGGACGACCGAACGCAGACCTCCACGGGTAACCAACTAAGATTTCCATCTGCGGTTCCCAACTAAGCCTTTCGTCAATTCTACTGCCTCGCCCGGAAGCCCTTTCAGATCGCGTTCGGTCCCTCTCAACCCGTCTTTCTACTGAAAGACCGGTTCTGAAACTGTGTGCAGAGAGGAATGGGGGCGAGGGGGCGACGGACGAGTGAGAGGGAAGACATCAGTGCTATGCAAGGCATGTTTGCGATAAAGTGAGACAGAACATGACATGGGGCCATGAGGAGAACGATGACGGGGGAAAGGGTATAGACATGCACTTGCGAGGAGAGAGGAGAGATACCGTCCTGAACACAACAAGTGAGAGTAGTGAGAGTAGGTTTGTGAACATGCTCTTCGGGAACAAGCGCCTTCCCCTACGACGAATTATATGGCATTTATTCAGTGAATCAGCGATACTGTATGTAAATCACGCAGGATCCTTGTGGGAAATAAATCAAATGCATGCAACTACGACAACATGATCTATCTGACAGCAAAGCCTAGTCTATTTAGTGCACCTCAACAATGTCCTGCACTTGTACCACGGCCTTGGGCACAAGCGCGTGCCAACTGCAAGCCGCACTCAAAGCTTTTGCCAATTTAAAGGTCAGGCCCAAGACACAGTGTGGGCCATGATATCAGGAAACTCTGCTGTGCTAATGAGCAATACTGTAATTCGTCGCCAAATTATCGATAATCGAACTAATGGAAATGAACGCCTAAGGGAAATAATGTACAGATAATTCACCAATAATAACGATAATGCTGTTTGCATTGCCCACGAATAATCGGCAACTAACAGAAATTATCCTATCACTGATTGAGATTGAGAGCGTATTCTACCGAAAATATGCTAGCCCATAAGATCTTCGGTCGCTGTCTCGCCACCATCACTTTGCCATCGCTATCGTGGTCATTGTCGCTGGGTATCATCATCATCGATGTCGTGTCATTGTTGCAGTCATGGTATCGTCATTGCAGTTGCCGTCGTCTTCAATTGGTCATGTCGTGGTGGCAATTGTCGTGGTCCGACGTGGTCACTTCATTATGGTCTTTGCGGTTGCTGTCATCATAATGTTTAGGTTGCCGAACGTGGTCGGGGAGGCAGCATGCCAGCGATTGCAGCAGCGACTGGGTGCGACAGTGGGTAGCGGCGTTTGGGCACTACAGTCGAAAATGTCATACGCATAATGTCATAATGCATATTTCTAATAACGCATAGGTTTGGGGCTCAGAATCATAGTATACATAGGGAAAATATGGATATAATGCATAACGCATAATGCATAGAAAATTGCTATCAAATATGCATTATTGAGCCCGAGTGTACCTAAAAAACAGTGATTTCTGGGACTTGGTTTGCCAAGATTTTCTTAAATCAACCATGCCTGCTGAACACACTTGCAAAACTTGAGATAAATGCCTCAAAACCTACAAATTTTCGGACCACCCCCAAGTGTTGAGGGCCTGTGAGAATCTCAGGTCGGTCTGGGTTGGTGCAGATGCAGTGTCGAAGCAAAATATGAACTATCAAAGGTGTTGTGGATGCTTGAAGCACAAATTCAGACACTAGAACTACAAAAAAGCATCAGCAGATACTGGGTGGGTGGCTTGATGCTGGTGCGTTGTCGTTGCAATCCCTTGATTTTGGTGGTCCGGATATCCCCGAACCCTGGGAAAACCGCCGTCTTGCATATTTCTCATAATGCATAGCACTTTGGCTCTGAATCGCGTTATGCGTTATGACATTTTCGACTGTATGGCATTGTTTCGGTGGCATGCCACGACTGGTGACCGGGTGTGGGTGACCGGTGGTCGGACCGGTGTACGCGTTGTGATCGACATTTGTCTTAACTCCAATTCGGACTCGGATTAGAATGTCCTCCCTACTCTCAGAAAAAAAATATAAAAAATAGGATATATATATATATAGAATGGTGTTATGCAGTACTCTATTGTCATGCACAAGCTGAAGTTAATTTGTTGAGTTGTTCAAAGTTGAGGCTACAGTCTAAGGCGTCAAACGTGGCTTACTCAGTTGCACACTATGCCAGGACGTTAGTAGGCGCTTGTACTACAAGCTGCTTCGTCTGTTTTCCTACAACGCCTGTTCCAGAGCAGTTTATCCTGTCGCAGAAGTTCGAGCTCTTCGGCCAGCAGCTTCGATTAGGTGGACGGCTGAGCAATTGTGGCGGATTTGAGAGGATTGCGCTCCTCTTGAAGGGTACTAGTCGTGCCAGCATGGTATGACGATTTTCGAGGAACCAAAAACGAAAGGCGAACACGATGCTCCATTTGAACACATATTTGTTGGCGAGCTCCTTGGCATCGCTGGAGAGGTGTCAGAGGTCACTAGGAGTTTGCGCGATGCGGTGTTGAAGCTGTTCAGCATGGTTGACGACAGGTTACAGAGTCCATGCCAGTGGGAGTTGGAAAGGCCCATAGTGATACCATTGCATCGTTGCCATGCAAGAGAAATAGAGATAGAGTTGTGACAATATAGTAAATTACAGTACATATTACACGGCTGAGCAATCCGACACGGAGCAGAGTGTGGCGTAAGTAATTGGGAACATTACCGTGACCGTGATGGTACAACTTGTATCAATGTCAATGATGACGCGAGGCCGTAGGAATCGAAATAGAATACTACTACCCTTCTGAAGTCTACGCTTCACATATAAGCACCACACTCCGTCAAGAACCTTGAGACTTTGAAGCTTCCATGCGCCGTTGCCTCGTGTCTTGGAGTCCGACCGTGAGCGTTCCGAACACCCAAATCTGCGCCACGCTCCACTAAGAGCTGGACGACATCAAGGTGCTCTCTTATCGACGCGACGTGCAACGCGTTAAAACGGTCCCTCGTGATTGCCTTTACGTCAGCACCATGGTCGAGTAATAATCGCGTAACCTCCAAATGTCCATATCTTGAAGCAGCCAACAGCGGGGTCCAGCCCGCCCGAGTTCGCATGTTCACTTGCGCACCGTGCCGAATCAACAATTTTGCCACCTCGAGGTTCCCCGTCGCTGATGCCACATGTAACGCGGCGAAGCGACGGCTGTCCACTTCGTTGACATCCGAACCTCCGTCGATTAATAAGCGTATGGCGTCAAGATCTCCATTTTCTGAGGCGGTGAGTAGCGGGAGCGGCGCGATGTCGTCGAGTTTCACCTTTTCTGCGCGTTTCCGTGGGGGTTGAACAGTATTGTGAGCTTCTTGCCGTGGGTGGGGAATTGACGTAACTGGCTTCATGATGCCATCCAGGATACTGCCTTGTGTCCAGACAGGAAGTTTGCGACCTCAGGTTTCCCACTCTCGGATGCAAGGTCCAAGGCGGCCTTCCCATCATCATCGCGTATGTTGAAATCAGGCCACTCTCGAGAAGAAGCTTCACAATGTCAAGATGACCGCCCATTGCCGCTAAATGTAACGGAGTTCGGCCATTGTTAGCAAGGGAATCCACGTCGGCGCCGTTGTCGATGAAGAGCCGAACGAGATCCAAATGTCCGCCTCCCGACGCTATAAGCAGTGGGGAGTCGTTGTCCTGGGCTCGAAGCTTCACATTCGCGCCCTCTTGTACTAGAAGTCGTGATATATGGACCAGGCCGAGATAGGATACCAGAATTAATGGGGTCTCGTTCCACTTTGTTGGAAGATCAACGTCGGCGCCGTGTTCGAGTAGTAACTGCACAATGTCAGCGTGTCCGCTTTGTGATGCTCTGTGTAGTGGATTGGCTCCCCCGTTATCCAGGACGTTCATGTTAACGCCAAGACGAAGAAGCGAACATCCAACTTCGATGTCGCCAACAAGAATGCTGCGATCCATGGCGTCTTGTGATAACCTCCCGTCGCATCAATGTCTTCTGGGTAGGCCGCAATTAGGAGTTCTATGAGCCAACGGAGACGACAGTGTATGGCGTAATATAATGGGGGGGCCTCGGGTCGTTCGGGGTGCTTCGTAGGCATGGGTTCTCGCCAGGGGTCGTCGATGTCGTATATCCAAACCCATGCAGAGAAGTGTGGCCTCTCTCGATCAAAGAGGCGTATCGTAGCATCCCGGATCGCCAATGACACATCCCCGAACCGGCCGTGTTCGAACCAGTGTCGTGCGGCATAATCGGCGAGCGGAAACATCCGTATGCTATTTTTATCAATGCGGTCGTCGAGCTGAAGTAAGACACCGAGGCAGGCCTGAGCAAGAGTGGCGTGTGCCAGGTGAGGAATGATGTGATGGCAAGAGAGATCCTCATGCGCGGTGGCAAGGCGATCGGATGTGAGAAATTCCTTGACAGAAAAATGGGAAAACTGAACAATTCGAGCTCCGTCCACATTGATGACGGTGATGAAACTGGAGCACGCAGATAGTACTGCCTCTTCCGCGTCGCCCAATTGCCAGCTCGTGTTAAACTGCGGGAGCGCTCCTGCATCGAACCGGACGGCCAGTATCTCTGCGAGCTCCTCGACGCGAAGTGGTCTAACAGATACCGCGAGACATTGGAAGAGTCGGTGTGCGAACTGTCGCTTGACTTTGTCGATCCGGCGTAATGTGTGTTCGTATGTTTCATCGAGCGTCTCTGGCAAGTGTTCCAAAATACTAAGGATGCTCGCGGGAAAGCATCGGCGCAAGATGTCCAATAGGCAGTAAACCCATCGGAACCTGTGAACTTATTGAGCGACAGACCAGAGAAGCCATAGAACGAATCGCTTACATTCCGTCTGCTTTCTCCGAGAGGGTATCGATAACTAGCTGCTGACTTTCAGATGACCATCTTCGCATCTTCCGATCCGAGTGCACGAATGATTTGACGTATCCTGAGATATCTGCCATTTGCCCGCTCTCTTCGTGAAGAGAGACACGGAACGCCGCCAAGGGTTCGAGGACGGTCTGAATGTCGATCTCAGGACGACTCGACACGCATATATATACGTTTGGAAGTTGTAAATCGACAAGATCCTCCAAGAATTGAAGCACCTTCTCACGAGCGGTCGGAGTTCCGGAGGTGTTAGGGGATTCGTCGAGAGCATCGATGATGATGTACGTCGCTGGCTGCCCTGGGACCTCGAGCATGTCTGACAGACATTGGAGAGCTCGTTATCGGAAGGTGCTGTGCTCCTTCGTCGTGGTACAAATAGAAACGAGAGAAGATATCGTGACAGGCATCAGACCTGCGCTGAGCTGGAAGAGGAGGGAGGAAAGAAGATCTCGTCGGTGTTGCTTCTGAGTGTCTCTGAAGTCGAAGAAAAAGTAGGCCATCAATGCCAGTCCGGCCTTGCGCAGCCTGTCAATTTCTCGGATGACTGTCGACCTGAAAATGCGTGAATATCCAATCGAAGTTAATAAAACGCCACGAACATCAGAATAGTTTTCCCCGAACCCGCTATAGCGAGGAGAGATGCGTCAGTTGTGTCAGGCTGGCAGTGGAAACGCACGTTTTCCATGGATCCACAAGAGGGAACCCTTCGCGTTCCACTCGGCGAAGATGCTTCCCTCGCAGAACCACGTTGCAGTTCCATTTTGATGGATTTCACGTGCAACGTTGTAGTTTGGCGACGGATCCGGAGGGGAGAGCCAACTGCGGGACTCCCTTTGAAGGCGATCACCTATGACTTGCTTTAGAAACGTAGGACCAGAATACGAGAATCTATCAATGACTAACGCTTCATCTTATTGATATCGTTCGTTATCTGTTGCATCATATCTGCCGTCACGATCAATTTATGCGCGCAGATTCCCGAACAAGGTAAAAGCTTACCCAACGTCTTCCAGATCCCGTCCACTGATGCTTTGCCATCTTTCAAGACAGTCATTTGAACGTCCATAATCAGCTGAGAACTTTCCGTACCATTTATGACGACATTGACATTGTTCATAAGTCCGTAGACAACTTCCAGCGTCTGGGCCATGGTCATCCGACCTTCCTCTTGTGTGAGACGGTCCAGCCTGCGTAGGACGCCTCGATTTCGTTTTCTCCTAGAAGCTTCTTTGCGAATTTCTCTGCGCCAACATTGATCGTTTGCATATCAAAGAGACGGATTCACTCACTGTATCTACCCTGCTTGATCTGTTTAGTAGCAAGAGCAAGCACCGAGAGTAATTCGGCCATTATCTTAGCGCTTATCTCCGTCATGGAAGGAGTTAATGGAAGATCGCTGTAGATTCGAATACGTTTGAGGAAGTTTCCGAGACATTCGAACAAGTCGACAAGCGCGTCGTAGCTCGAGCTGACGCCACTGGCTGCCTGCAGCAACCAGAGGTCATGAGGGAATCCTGCTGGAAATGAAACGAATACATACCGCGATGAGAAAATCCACACCAGCAAAGACTGCCTTGGCCGGTGCAAACGGAACCTGATGACGGAATTGAAAAAGGAAAGAACAAGAAGGATATTTCGACTCACTAAGGAAAAGGAGGGGCTAATAACAGCAGACAAGGCATGGACGACCTGGACTACGGGGCGAAGCCAGGTAAGGATCTTGCGATTTCCGTCGCGAAAATCTTTGAATTCTTTGGTCCTATCTTCGAGTAGCGCTAGGACGTCATCCGGGGAACCGCAAGACCGAAGGCTGTCGGTAAGTGGAGACGTAGCCAGGTCTATCCCTACCTGCTTGCTGTAGTCTGCGAGAGCTGCATCGAGGATGGGTTGAAACGATATGGAAGGCATTTCTTCGGTCTGACGCGGGGAAATACTCGGATGGCAGAGGGATAGGTAGGGCTGTACTTATGTCAATTAGTCCACGGGCCCACAGCAGCACCCGTTTTGCGTTCACCGCTCAGACGCATAATTCGTCGATGTGAGGCTATCACGGAGCTATTTCTGCGTCCTACATCAAATGGAACGCATCCGACCATCGAACCTTGTCTCATCATATGTTTGTGCCTCTGCCTGGTACTATTCTCGTGACGGCAGTTACCCAACCTGGGAGGAGAAGGATTGGGATGGTGTCTGGCGCAGTGATATGGAGATGTCCTGTGGAGAAATATGTTAAGGCACTCCCCGTTCGGAAGGAATCTCATCTCAAGAATGATTAACCCGGCCCATCATGATGTTCAAATGGCAAAGAGGGGTCGTTTGCAAACGGGGAGAGCAGTGTAACGTGGTTGTGGCGCAGCAGGTAGGAAAGACCAAGACCAGTTAGAAACTTAGATTTGGAGACTCAGTTCCAAGTGGACTGTAGAAGTGTACCGTTGTCCAGGAGAAAACGTGGGAAGCGGACAACAAAGTATAGGCGTGGCTCCAGTTTCACCCAGAGCGATGCAAAGTTCTGGAAGATGTGATGATGGAAGGTGGCGGGATTTTGCGGTTACGTAGCGTAGCGAGGGAATTCGGATTTGGAGGATGCCGTCGCCACCATAACGCGGCACCTCGGGCTTGTGCATCGTCATAGTCTCCTTACAGTATCGTGATGATACCTCAGCGAATGCCACCCTCGTATTCTCACCCTTACATGCTGTCGGTCACGGTAGCTCATGAACGGCTCAAACTTTCAACCTAGAGGAAACTCATCACAAAATCATAACACAAGCTGGGGAATCGCATTCCTGGAGGACAGTCCACTAGAGGACAGATCCCAAGCCTAGGTTTATTTAATGTGTCACCAATAAAACATTTTTTTTACTGTAAGCCAAGTTTGGTTGTTTTCTTCGCTCAAAGTGCCATGAGTAATATGTTATCGAGTCGACCTCCGAGGTCATCTTGAGCTACATTGCATCGCAGCGCAACTACATTGGTATTGTTAATGGCAAGCGGGAGTTCACCCAGAGCTGGTTCTAACATTTGTTGCGATAATATCACACCCTGTGCCATACTCAAGTGTTGTTGCTCCGACTGAACGAAGTTAACGAACTCAAGTTAAGTCCATTCCCCGAGAGCTCTGCCACCCCATCCTTTTCTGCTGACACCCACACCCCACGCCAGACCCTATTTCCGTCGCCCTGCCCAGACTCACGCTAAGTCTCGGGAGCAGGCGACCAGTGCTCTCAGCTGCATCTCCTTGCCACCAGGTGCGTTTGGCAGGGTTGGCAAGCATACTCTTGGGGGCTAGGCGGAAGTCTTCGATGCTCTCGTGAGGCGCGTGACCGAGCTCAGGCTCATGCTCCTAAGTTAGTTGGGTCCAACCCGCGGACGAAGACTTCACTTGAGCCGTAACCCGCAGCAGCGAGAACTCAGACTCGTTCGAACCGCGTAGGTGCGCGAGATATGATGTAGCCAGCATTCAGGCGTCTCTAAGGATCAAGGTCGCGACGGAAGTGGAAGCGGTTATTCCATTGTTCCCCTGTCCTATGACCACGGTAAGAACTCCAGACATATCGATCGATGCCGAGGTTGTTCTACTGACCGAAATACAGTATCGCAAAAAAACAACATAGACCCCCATGGACTCCCGTGGCTCTGCGTCCTCTCGGGCCGCTTTGTAATCTCTGTCGACGTGATCATGGTCTTTGATCATAAATCTTCCAGAACCTCACTTTGCATCGCACTGATTTACTGTTAATCCGAACACATCCACATTTCCCTGTCTTTCCTAAGTGACTTGACACGACTAAGATACGCTTCTCTTCCTTTTCACCTGCCATCTTTCAGGGTAGGATGGGCATCCACACATCCACCGGATCCGTCTGCCTGGCATCACAAGTCTCGTTCCGTTCACTTCTACCCACCGACTATATTGACCCCGCTCTTCTTTGTTACGAAATCACCATCGTCTTCGGTGATGCCATCTTAGCACCACTTGTTCTTCTGCGAGGAATCGTGTGAGCCTTGTGGCGATAACGTCCCTCGGGTTGCGCCGTACACCATCAAATTCAGAGCCCTGCATCAAGAGATGATCCCCCTCGTTTTTGTGCCCTACAACTGATCTTTCCTTCAATAGGACGATCGAACGCAGACCTCCACGGGTCGCCAACCAAGGTTTCCATTTGCAGTTCCCAACTCAGCCTTTCGTCAATCCTACTGCTGCCTCGCCGGGTAGCCCTTTCCGATCGCGTTCGGTCCCACATTCCACTGAATGGTCGGTTCCGAAACTGTGTATAGAGAGGAAAATGGGGGGCGATGTATGAAAGAGAGGGAGAAGACAACGCTATCCAAGGTGCGCTTGCGATAAAGTGAGACAGAACATGGCATGGGGTCGTAAGGAGAACGATGAGGGAGGAAAGGGTATAGGGATGTGCTCGCGAGGAGACTGTACAAAGTAGTGTTCGTAGTGAGAGTGCGTGAATGAAAATGCACTTTGGGAACAAGTGTTCGTTGTACAAGGACAGCGCATTCCTACAACAAATTCTACGGATATATTCAGTGAGTCAGCGATACTGTAAGTAAATTACGCAGGAAACTTGTGTGAAACAAATCAAATGCGTGCGAGTAAGACATACTCTATCCACTCACAGCAAACTCTATCTAGTTTATTGAGCGCGCCTCGAACGATATCCTGCACTGATGTCATGGCTTTTGGGAGCAATGATGATCGCGTACCAAATACTCGCGGCACCCAAAGCTGTTGCCAAAGTCGCGCCCAGAATGCTTCAAGTTTGGGCCATACTCGCGGCAGTATTTCCCACCAAGCTTGATCAAGACACAAACTGACACTCCCGTCGATTGCATAGCCAACCTCGTGCCAGAGCTTGAACGTGTGCGCCTCGGGCAGGCAAGAATCGGTTGAGTGCAGCTGCTACATAGAACTCAGGTTTGTTTGAGCGTCTGAGTTTCGCGTGTGTGTAGTAAGGGATGGTGCAGCCACCACCAAGTGACCCTCCAGATTGAAAAGGATGGGGTTATAGGCTAGTGTGGTGTCGGATGGGTAGGGCAAGTCGTCTCTGAATTTTCCACCAGAGAAGGCCTGCCAGTGGGCCATGCGGAGGTTGGGGAGATCATGGCGCCTACTAAGGTGGCCTGAGCACTGGAAGCGGATAGCATAACATCTCTCTCCGACAGAGATATGTGATACGGCAATTACCATCGCACCTTGGGCATCTGGGTTGGTGGCCTTGGCCTTTACCGGGATCGAGAACCATGAAAGGGGTAAGGGGTGATTCGTGAGAAAGAAAAAGGGGTGCTTCACTAGTAGTACCCCTCTTTCCGTCACAACAACCACTGGCATGATGGCAAACTTCAATCGCTTTGCAAAGTCTGGCAGTGATTGGAATTGGCATAACTTGAAAACTTACAATATCCATCTACAGCGTGAAAACAGTGCCACATTTTTTGGGAACTCCAACCTACCCCAGCCCATAATCGATGAGGAGATCTTGACTACACTTGCGGCACAGGATATGTTATCTGACCGTAATTCTGAATTCATCTACCTCCTTGATCTAGCAAATGAACTAGCCGATTTGGACGGTGATGGAGAAACTACTGTTAACGACTTCACTGTTGAGCTGCTCAGGCGGCTCGGCTATGTGAAGCGCAACAGGATTGCCCACACTCAAATGGATATCCCTCACTTCACTTGTGGAGAATGGAAGCCTACAAGATGCGACATTGCCCTCCTTGATAGTCTGAATGATTGGGAAATCCTTCTCCTCGTTCAGGAGGCCAAGGGTTACCCAAAAGAACTTGAGCTTCAATGAGAATGGATCCGGATGCTCCACTTATTGCCAAGGCAATCAGTGCATTTGACCACAACAATAGGGTGCGACTAGAAAGGGGAAAGGCGGCCATTGAATCCAAGGCATGTGGGTCTTATCCTTTTACAGGTTTGCTTTACTTACTTGCAATGTACTAGGTCATGTTTGGCATCACCATGAATTTAACACGGCCCACCTTCTATAAGATCCCGGTGACCACCAATCTTGTGAACAATGTGCAACTTGGCACATTCCCATCAGAACCTACCATTGTTTCATTTCATGTTCCAGTTCTTCCTTCCCCTAAGGCCGGGACGATGAAGCCCCTTGACAATAGGCAGGCACATCTTCGCTGCTTTGAGGCATTCAAACATATCATAGGTATATAGGTTTTCTGTTTCAACAAGCACAGTTCGTATTGTATAGCTCAGATTGCTCAGATGTATGATATATACTGTCACAACTTGAAGTATTTTGGTACCAATGTGCTGAGCTGAAATCGTATTGCATCAAAATCGGATAAACCCGAATCTATGACTTCCGACAGTCGGAATACTCAGCGCCGACAACACAAGATAGAAAAGCAAACAGAGAACAAGAATTTAGTGAATGTGAATGATACAGTAGTGCACGAGTCCATACGATACGATACAAATGCAGTAGCAACAAAAACAAAAGGCGAGCAATGTAAAAACTACGACGGCTGGACGCGATTACGCTGCAAAGTGATAGGTTTCCCACCAGCAGGCGCATTCGCATTCGCACTGCCCTCAGCAGCAGGTGCACTCGTCGTCGCACCCGCAGCTGCAGGTTTCAACCGCTTCGCCAGCGAATCCTCAGTAGCCACCTCGCCCTCCTCACGCGTCCTCTTCGCCGCAGCGCCCATGATGGCCACTCCGCTTGCACTGGCAGCAGGCGCTCCACGGCCCGCGCCTCGAATACCAATGTTCGCTGCTGATGCTCCTCTTACGACACCGCGTCCACGACCGCGCGCTGGTTGGCTTGCAGGTGCGCCGGGAACGGAAGGTTTGCGCGTTGGAGGTGCAGGTGCTCCTCCGCGAGCTGGGGCTGTCGTTGTGGGCGATGGGACGGACGAAGGGGCAGTAGTAGTAGGAGACGCCGCTGGTGGCGCGGATGCGGATGCTGGTGCTGGTGCTGTTGATTCACCTGGCACAACGCCGGCTTTTCTCCACTCTTCGATCTGCAGTTCGAGCTCTTTGACTTTATTCTGCGCTCGGACTAGTTGCGTGTCCTTAAGCCGCAGCTTCATCGTGCCTTCCAGCCGACCGCTCTCGACGGCCTTCTCGATGTCCGTTTGGTGCTTCGTGCGCTGCTCGGCGTCCTTGGCAGCCAGAGCAGCTGCGACTGCCGCGTCGATGGCTGCTTTTTGTTCTTCTGCGGTCGGTGCTGGTGCTGGTGCTGGTGCGGATTCACGCGCCTTGGTCGTCGCGGCTTCGACTGCCTTTTCGAGCTCCTCGCGGTGCTTCGCGACGAGGAGTTCTTCCTGAGCACGCAGTTCGTCGGCGTGTTTCTTGGTGAGTTCCTCAGATGCTGCTGAAGGAGCGCTGCGCAGTTCAGTCGTAGCTTTGTCCACCGCAGCCTTGATCGCAGCGTCTTGGTCCTCCGTCGCCTTCTGCCTCGCCATTTGTTGATCGCGTATCCGAGCGCTGAGTTTTTCCTGTTAGGATTCAGAGTCAGTCGGAGGCGACGCGACGCGGCGAGTATGTGAATTACGTTAGACATCCGGAGGCCACGTTCGGCTTCCTTGAGCTTCTCTGCTTCCTCTCGTGCGGTCTAAAATGATATGAGCACGATCAAATGCGAGGCCGTGGGGTAACTACCTTGGCCTGCGACAGAGCCTCATCACGATTCTTGACAAGACCGGCCTTTTCGCTCTCCCACTCATCCTTCGCAGCTTTGGCTTCCGCCACCTCGGTGCTAGGCTTATTCCATGCATCCTTTTCTACGAGAAGCTGGTCTCTTTCCTGGGTAAGAGCAGCCTACAACCCCCTAGTAAGCCAAATACGTCGGTGAGGTAGCTGGGAACACCGTACGAGGCGGGACTCGAGATCAGACGTGTCTGGCGTCGGCGCGGGCACCTGTACAGGCGGCTTCGTCTTTTCTTCCTGCAACGCCTGCTCCAGAGCAGTTTTCTCCTGTCGCAGCCGTTCGAGCTCTTCAGCCAACAGCGGCTCCGACGACGCGGGCGGCTCAGCAGTTGTTGCGGAAGCTTTGAGAGCATCGCGCTCTTCTGCGATGGCTGCGGACGCTTTCTGGGCTTCTTCGAGGGTAGTCTTGAGCGTCGTGTTTTCCGCACCCAAAGCGCCCATGCGCTGCCGGAAGATCTGGTTGTTCTTCGTGATCGCCTCCCGATGAGCTTTGTTCGTTTTCTCCAACGCCGCCACCTACGCAACACAATAGTAAGCTCGTGTACCATATATTCAAACAAATTGCCCACCTTATCTTGTACCTGAGCCAATTCCTCCGCTTGGGCCGTCCGCTGAGATTCTATGGCAGACTTTTCGGTCCTCAGATTCTCGAGTTCGTCCTTGAGCGACTGGAACTCAGTAGGATCCACACGATCGTACTGCGCCGCGATGTCTATCAGCACCTCCAACACCAACAAATGGACGAAACTATACCTTAGTAAGTAGTTGGTTATTGCGCTCCTGCCACCTGCGGTTCTCCTCTTCCAGACGCGTGACATGCTCGCCACGCGCGTCCAGCTCAGCCTGCATAGTGCGTGCCCGCTCACGGAGAGGATCGAGCTCCTGGAGTACAATCTTCAGCTTGCCATCCAGCTCACGTGACCGTTTCGCGTGGGCCTCAGAGTCCGCTCGGAGTGTTGCGTTGCTCTCGCGAAGAACGTTCAGTTGTTGGATCTTCTCGACAAGTTCTGCGTGCTGTGCGTCCGTAGCTGCGACTGAGGCAGCACGCTCACGTTCCTATAAATAGGTCAAAAATTGGGTGTGTCTGGCGAAGGACGGTGGACTCACATCAGATAACATAGTCCTCGTATCTTCCAGATCACGCGTAACATGCCCGATTTGCGCCTTCAGACGTGCGTTCTCCTGCTTCCCAAGCTCGAGCTGCATATCCACGATCTCCTTCTCCTTCCTCAAATAATTAATCACAGCACGAAGTTCAGAAAGTTTCGCGTCGGTGCCGTCGGCAGTGGCAGTATCGCCTTCTCCGGGTGTGGTGGCAACTGAAGAGTCGGCAGCTTGGGCTTGGCGGATACGTGTAGCCTGAGAGCTGACGTTTTCCAGATGCTGATGCAGGACGTTGTTCTGCTCCGTCAGCGCTTTGCACCTCGCGGCGAGATCCGCGATCTCTCGGTCGAGCGTTTGTCGTTGTTGGCTCCAGCTGCCTTCGGAGGTAGATAGTTTGGCCTGTGCGGTCTCCGCTGCTGTCCGGTTGTTACGATCGGAGAGCTGGAGGTCGTGGATGCGTCGCTTGAGATCGTCGATGGCTTTCATGGCCTCAGCGTGTGCGATGACCTCTCGTGAATATCTCTCCTCGGCAGCCTGTTTTGTTCCACTTCAACGAAGGGATTCTGGATAAGGAGAATAATGAACGCTTACACGGATGCGCTCCTCGTGCGCGTGGGCATCAGACTCGCGAGTCGACCTATCTTCAGCGAGGTTCTTCTCCGAAGCCGTCATATCCACGATGGCGTCTTCCAGCGTCTTCTTATCCGCAAGCCATTCCTCACGTGCAGTCTCGAACGTACGTTTCGACTCAGCTAGGGCCGTTTTTGTTTGTTCGAGCTCTTGCTGGACGTTCGTGAGATTGGTCTGAAGGGTTTCTTGTTGGGCCCAGGAGGTAGCGAGCTGGGCCTCGGTGGTAGACTTGTACTCGTCGTGCGTGGTGCTCAACGACGCGAGAGCTTCCTCACTTGCCTGACTGATCTCCTTGAACTGTTGAATATGATTCCGCGCGGCAGTCAGATCAACCTCAGCCACCTTGATCGCGGCACTAGTACCAGAAGTCAGCGTGCAGCAAGGACCAACGACCAGCGCAGCCTACCGAAGTTCCGCAACCTCAGCCTCCAGCTGTTCTTCCCGCGATCCACCTCCAGAGCTGACGTGGTGAGTAGCACCAGTACCATTGATACCCAGTGATCTCCGCTCGTATACGGCCAACTTCTCTGCATCGCCTTGTAACTTCCGAGAAAGCTCCTCCAGTCGCTGCTCGACGTGCGTCTTGGTCGTCTCCGCTTTAACAAGCGAATTGCGCGCCTCTTGAAGCTCCCGCGTCTATGTCACTGTCAGACTACTACCACGTGACGAGGTTGACAAAAGCATACCTGATTATCGATCGTGTTGCGCAGTTCCTTGGTTTCAACCTCACGTTGCAGAGTAATCCGCCGAACGTTCTGCCTCTCCTCGTTCAACTGCTGACGCGTATCCTGACTGCAATACCCCTTCAGCGCCTCCAAATTCAAATAAAAGAGTAAACTGGGACGAACCTCTGGTGCTCAAGAAGCTGAATCTGGCTCTCGAGCCGCCGCCGATCGTTCTCGCTCGAGCGTTCAATATCATTGTGCATCTTCTGGACGTTGGCCATGAGGTCCGACAGGTGAGAGCGCTCCATAGACAACGCCTTGTTTTCTTCGACCAAACGACCTTCCACGCTCTGCGCTATGTCAGCACCGACCTCCAAGCCGCGCGTGCAAAACTCACCGCCCAAATCCTCTTCTCGGCTCGCAGGTTGGCGCACTCATTGCGCAGCTGATCCGTCTTCCCATTCGCAGCGACGAGGTCTTCCGTAACGCGGTTACACTCGATGTCAACGGCCGTGAAACGCTCATATAAATCGCGGTTGCGTTTCGTCACGTCGTCAAGATCCCGTAGCGTGAGCGCCTGTTGCTCCTGCAGCATCTGGAAGCGATCTGTACAACAACCATTAATCCCCTACTCCATCGCGGAACAGGTGTCACGCGTCGTACCTCCAGTAATCTCAAGTTTGGCATTAGCCTTGGCGAGCTGTGAGGTGAGTTGTGCGACCTCGCGCTGCGCCGAGACAGTATCCTCACGCAAGCGCACAGAGTCAACACCCGTCTCAGCGCGATACGCATCGAACTGCTCCTGAATTTCCGCGAGTTCCTTCGCAAGCTCCGAGTCGGTCACTACTCCACCATTCGCTTGAGCATGAGAGGTATCCTTTGCAGCAGAAGTGATATTGTGGTTGCGCTCGGCGCGGGCAAGTAGGACTTTGAGAGAATCGCGCTCTTTGACAAACGCGCGCATCTTGACGTCGTGTGCTTGCCGCTGCGCCTCGAGCTGTTCTTGCAGCGCAGTGATGGCCTCGTGCGCTTCGCGCACAGCCTCGCCTTGTTCTTTCTCGAGCGTCTCGCGGTACTCTCGCTCCTCCGTCTCCATCTTGGCGCCCATTTCACGAACAATGCCGAGCAGTTTCTGGTTTTGTGCTTGCAGCGCGGGGAGGCTGTGGAAGAGCACGAGGTGGTTGGTGATCACTTCGTCGATATTGTCGGCTGGCGCAGCGGTGTTCTCCTCAGCTTCGAGCTCTTCGTCTGATGGGATGGTCGGGTCTTGTCGTCGGGCAATTTCCTTCAAGAGCGTTTGAACTTGACGTCCTAGATCGTTCAGCTGCTTTTGGAGTGACTCGTTTTCACGAATGATCTTCGAGAGGCGTTGTGAGACTTCGCTGGCGTTGGAGGCACTAGCATCGCGGTCGGAGAGAGCATCCGCGAGCTGAGACGCGAGTTGTGATGCCTCAGACTGTAGTCGTTCATACTCGGCACGTTGTTGGGCAAGGATTGGCGCCTAAAACGGTCAGGACTCGAATTGCTTCCTCAAACGAAATATAGACGCACTCGTTCTTCGATCTGTGCAAGCACCTGCGCAAGTGTACGGTCCATGCGGTCGTACTCCGCACACTTCTTCGCATACTCGTCCTGCAGACGAACATGGTCCGCATATACTTCTGTAAACGTCTTCCCGCTGCGTTGCGCCCTGCTTGCAATCGCCACCGTAGGACTTAGACTCATGAGACCTTGCGTCATGATGTCCGTCGAGCCTCTGGCAGGAGTGGAGGGTGCAGAAGTCCCAGGTGCAGGGACGGGGAACTCGCCACGGTTGACTTTCTCGAGCACACGCTCCAAGTCTTCGATGCGCGCTTCGGCAGCCTCCGTGCGTGATCGCTCTCGCTCAACCTGTTCGCGCAGAGCAGATTCACGACGATCGGCACGTTCATTGACAGCCGCCCACTCTTCCTCGACGTTCTCGACAATTGCTTTAGACTGTGCCTCGCGCGCCTCGACCATCTCGATCAGCCGCCTTAAGCCCGCAACTTCGCTGGTGTAGGTCGCATCTTGCTCGGCAATCCGCGCGGTCAGGTCCTGTATGCGAGTGAGAGATTGAGCAAGCTGTCGGGACTGGGTGCTGTGTGCGTTGCGAAGGGCTTTGAGCGTCCCTTCCGCAGAGGCACGGCCTTCTTGCTCTGCGTCGTACGCAGACTGTAGTTGAGCTAGTGCGGCGTGCTTCTCGTGACGGTAATTGGTGAAGTCTTCAGATTTTTTGACGAGTTCTTTGGAGGTGCGGTCTGCCTCGTCTTTGGCGAGTTGCAGTTGTTGTGTGAGAGAATCCAGCTTGAACTGCGGGTGTATGTAATTTAACAATACGTCGGAGTACGATGAAAAATAACAAACTTTGGTGGAGGACTCTGCTGAGCGGAGTTCTCTGAGCTGGGTCTCTACAAATTGTTGGTCTTGCCTCGCCTGCTTGAGACTCGTACGAAGAGTTTGGATTTCCTCTGGTGAATGTTCATTAGCGCGCAAACAAAAGCAACGGTCATGAGAACGTACCATCCCGCTGGGCGCTATCCTCTTTAAGCCTACTAACAACGCCAAGGAGATCTCGTTTTTCCCGCTCAGTATCCTCGACCCTATGCTTGAAAGAGTCTATCTCAGTAGACGAGACGGAATGAGAGCTATTCAGGGTAGAAATTTGCGACTCTAGGTTGCTTTTGGATGACGCTGAAAAGGGGCCACATGAGGCGTGAGTGAAGAAGAAGAGTGACACCAAACCTACCAAGCGTGTCGCGGTCCTGTTTCACTTTTGTGAGTTCCTCTTGAAGCCCCTTAACCTGGGTCTCCAGGATGGAAACAGAAGACTCGCGGTCTTGTAACGCCTGGTCGAGCTCAACGTCCTTCCTTTCATTTTCGGCCCGTGACTCCTCCAAGTCATGGAGTGCGGTCTCTAGACTGAGTGCCTGCGTGACGACGAGGCGATAGAGCGCCAAAATGGTGTCGGGGGAGGGTGACTCAAGGGAAGCATCCGGGAGGACTCTTGAGAGATAGTCGAAATCAAGGTCGTCCGGGATTGTTACGGAGAAATCGACCCTGGTTTGACTGGCTGTGCCTGCCTCGCTGGGCGCGACAGACTCGGTGTCGAGCTCGGCAGCGGCAGCAGCAGCCGCCTTGCTCTTTCTACGCGTTCTCATGGACATGGTAGAAGGAAAAGGAGGGAGAGAGGGCCACCTCCACTAGAGCGAAGAATAGCACAAGAGTCGCGGTAAACAAGCGCGACAAACTCGCTAGTTGCGCGCATTGTCACGGATTATGTAATGTAGCCCACGTGTTGTTATGTAATCACACCCTCGTCAACACAACCTATCAACACATGTGCGTAGTTTTCACTAATACTTCTGCCGTTAAGCCCCGCCCTTCACAGCCTGCCACGAGGGTCGGGAAGAGATATCATTCCACCATCTACATAGATATGTCAGCGGTCCTCGAGGTGTTACACTACGCTCGTTCTCACCTCTGGAGATTGGGACGCTTATCTAGACCTCCAAGTCCCAGATTTTCGAAGACAATGGAGCCGTATGGCAGGTGGGAGATATCTGCAAAGGTAACCTCCTGCGGGAGAAAGGAGACCATCAGTACAACGTCATCCTCGGGACACTTATCACATGACGTACATTGCCAGCGAGGTACTTCTGCTTGCCCAGGATAACCTCATACGCATTGAGCTTGATCTCGAGCCGCTCAAGGAGCTCGGTCACGGCCGCCTCGTTGGTCGCTTTACCATACCTGGGCTTGAACACCTTTTCGGCGGCAATCCCGCTGACGATCGGGTCAAACTGCGAGTACTCGACGCTTGCAGCCTGTTCGAATACAGCGAGCTGGCGGGGTTCGGTCGGAATCAGCTGGGGACCAGATCCGAGCGTGATGATGTAGCGGCTAATGGCGCGCGACTCGTACAGCTCGAAACCATCGTTGAACTACTCTCGGACGTATCAGCAAATCGGACGGTGGGAGAGTAGATTTGGGCAAGAAACGCACGACGGCGTATGGCACTTGGCCGAAAGGCTGGTGCTCGACGTGGGATGGGGCCTTGTGCTCCGCCTTGGTGAAGTCAATGGGGACTAGGGTGTAAGGGATGTTGCGCTCCTTCGCGATGAGTGCTACGCGACGCGTGCAAGTGGACATGGGGGAACCAAAAAGTTTGAACGAGATGCTCATGATGAAAGTGCAAAGAGAACTGCTATTAGAGGTACCCCCGTCGAGTCCTTATATACGGGTGTAGATTGACACATTATTATCTATTTCTGTATGTATTCCACGCAGGACAAAGCTCATAATCAGTCTGATGTAATGATAATTCGTGTATTGCATTCCAGAATATTCGACAGACAGGCTGCTCCACGCGCATGTCTGGTACCACGCTCTGAATCTGGCAGTGATCCGTCTTCAGGTCGATGCTTACTCGAATGCGTGATGTCATATACCAGCGCTTCAGCTCTTTGTTCACGTAAATTACCTGAGTAGTCCATACAAATTCCTTACAGATCCACGCCGCGAAAAGACCGCAACGTATTACGCCGCGCTTCTTGCTGTAGCTTGCTGACTGAGACCAATATCGGCTCTACCTCTTCTCTATCTTTGGAATTCGTTTCTCAGCCATGGGCATGCGCCGTCACCTCAGTTTGGCCGGACACATGGGGCACATGACAGACGATTATAAAGACAAGCTATAACCGATGACCGTACCGAAGAGAAGGACCTAGGAAGTCACACGCAGGTTCAACAAGGGTTTAGTTGTCCGGACCGAGGAGTTGCTACCTGCGGCCATGGAGGTGCGCTGACCAGTGGAGCCAAGGACAATGGGACTGCATAGTCATGGGAGAGAAATGAGATGGATCCGCCTCGAGATGAGAACCCGCGTCGTTGATGTGATCCGTTAGATTCGCTTACACCCTGCCCTATTTATTTGACCATCCGCTCGTATGTCTCATCCAAAGATTTCGGCAGCTCTTTGGGCACGCGGCGCACATTCTGTGGGAGACAATTTCGCAACGTTTTAACCTGGTTTCAAGTTGAAAACCTAGTGGCGCCTTTTTGGATACTGTACTCCAGTGCTCCAGTTGATGTTCACAGGTCGAAGGCAGTCACAAAAGTGGAACACTATATCGTCGCGCTCGGATTTCCTGCAATTTAAGTGTATCCCCGTGATGCTTAGGGGATACGATGCATGCGAACCGCGTGTAGGGATCAGAGCGTAGATCATGTTCGGTACAGGTATATATAGTGAAGTGCGGGCGTGAAGATGACAAACTGAAAGTATAAGACACAAAAACGTGTCGTGAGAAAGAAGGATATCTTAAATGATGAGCCTGAGCCAGAGTTTCTTGCTGTAGCCAGCCAGCTGCGAAACGGAATCGTGCAATTTACACTGGGTGTCCGGCAGGCCGGGCAGGCCCAGGAGCCAGAAAGCGTCGCTCTGTCGCACACGTATTCTCAGCGATTCTTTCAACGCTCCTGCTAACGTCCAGCGCACAGCGCTTAGACGAGTAGGTCCTTCCACAAAGACTAAAGAGAGCATCATGTCAACACACTCAAAAGCGAAGAGAAGGAACTTACAGGTTGTTGGCGGGAGAGAGGTGTTCGTCGTCGTGTCGATGACTTCAACAGTTAACTCGATTTGGTCGGCACTCTCCTGGCTTGTGAGGGGAGGTCGCTGGATTGCCATCGTGAGATGCACATATGCAAGGCGAAGATCCACCTACAGTCTCGAGTAACTTATTGAGCCGACCCATGCGTTCTTTATCCTTCCTGATAGCATCGACTATGAACAGCTCCCACTGACTCCAATCGCCAAGCTATCCCACAATCAACAGTCAGCCAAGAGTACTAGCCACTAATGTAACACGCACCCCAAAGGATTTGTGACACGCTTTGATGCGCGTCTGCGCCCCTGCGAGGGTCCTGTAAGCGTTGTGGTCTTCAAAACTAGCTAAGTTGAATATCTTCAATTCCGTCACTGCGTCGACGGCTTCCTGTAATCCATTAAGGGTTCATGTAATGCGCTGACCATCACAAGGGGGATTTAGCAGACGGCTAGGAAGACGGTGAACAGCTCAACGCACTCTTCAAGGGTAACGAGATTATCTGGTGTGCGATAAGCGTCTTTTTCAAACTCGGTCACAAGCATGCGGCAGAGCGAAATGAGTGCTACTGCCTGAGAATGGAACGGCCGTCGGACCTGCCCGGCCAACTTCAGAAGTTCCATGTACGACTTTGGGACATCAAGGTCTTTTCCGGTGAAGTTCTGTAGGCGTCAGTCAGACTATACTAGTCCAAGAGGGGGAGTTGGCCCACGTTAAGAAGCCCAAGAAAGTCCTCGTACTTCACGCGGACTTGGTCCATTGACTCCTCTTCGTCATCGTCCGTCGAATTTAAGAGCTCCACCAATCTTAGAAGGGGTTCAGTGAGCTTTTGGTGCTCAGCTAGACCATGGGAGGGTTTCACTTACTGCGCCGCGGCCACCCAAATGGGCGCTGACCTTAGGTGTGCCACAGTTTCGGTGTCCAAGGACGAGGTCTTAAAAGCCAATTTTGTCACGCCTTGCACGAGAAGGCCCGCCTTCAATGGAACAAAGCGATGCCCTGGTCGTGAATATGTCAGGACAGTAAAAAGCGATATATAAAAGAATTACTGACTGAAGCGATGGCACCAGTGGAAATCTTGTTTAGTAACTCGCGGAGATGCCCAGTCATCACGCGAACAGGTTGCGGGAGCCTGGATGTAGTAAGACCGAATTCGAAAGTGGTGACAATGTGAGTGTATACTTCAAGTTCGGGAGCGCCGAGAAGGTACGATCTATTTCCTCAATCACTTCTTTGAAAAACGTCTTATCGTCCTGAGTTCGGGCCTCCTTTCGTTCCGCTTTCCGTGATGAGACGTCTACGCCAGAAAACAGATTCTGTCACATTCAATCAGGTACGTTCTAGAGTTGGTGTCAGTTCACCATACCGTGAGCTCCGTCGTAGTCTCGAGGTGATCCAGCGTGGACCACAATTCTTCCCGGTTGGTGGCCCAATTATTAACAGAAATTATGCAGTCCTGAACTGACTCTCCCTCGACCAGATGGAATCCCTTTTCATCTTCCGTGAACGCAACCAACTTGAACAAAGCCCTAAATGAGTCGAGTCAATCAACAATCTTAGAATGCCTAATCTGTATGACCTACTCTTCGACAGGGTCAAGCGCGTCAGAGAATTTCTCGAAACTAGCCCAGTCAGTGCCACTCTCCGTTTTCTTGATATGGATATTGATCGCGTCGCAAATGTCACGTGCTCGGTCAATGAGCATAAAGGGCACCTGCGCGTTGCGTCTGAAGGACACGACATCGCGACCCACGACCTCGATCAGGTATTTGATGATCTCTGTGGCCGGGTAGCCCTCAGTGGTGGGCTTGGTGAACGTCGTGAGGAGGGAAATTGGTACAGCCGTAGTGTTGCTTGTGCCAGGGGGGTCAATCGCGCGGCCAGCCTGAAGGGGAGGCTTGGCAGCGGTAGGGCGAGGAGGTCTGGGGCGAGGAGAAGTGGGTGGGGGTACTTTACGCTCAGACATTTGCACGTAACAGTTGTGGGGTACTGTAGGGTGGGAGGAAAGGGTACGTAGTCTTTTATGATGAGCGTCGGCACATAACGCGGACGTATCTGATCAAAATCGAGCTAACCGCAAGCTCAGCGCAACGTCTGGTAATATTACGATCAGTAGTGTGATCAGTCTGACTTGGAAATGACGGTGTCCTACACACGGTGCGTCGTACAAAGGAGCGCCGTGATGACAGGCGAATGCTGAATGGAGCAAGATAAACAACCTCGACCCATCCCTCGAGGTTCCTCAGAAAATTCCAAGCAACGTTCCTTCGAACGCCTCGGGGCATAAATGACGTGCACATCCCCAATGTCCAATAGAAGACGCTCTGAGAACTGGAGCCCCGCTGAAAAGAGGTCATAATTGCTGCTTCGAAGATGATGGCGAGTCTGATATGCCCATGACGTAGTCTTGTCGTTCTGGACCGCAAGCCTTGAGGCCACGACGCCGTGCCTTGACTATTGTTGTCTCTCTGAGTCGTGCCCAGGGGGCGATGATTTATCAACTATTCTGTGTGCTGCTCGACACTGAGAGTCTTCAACAGTTTGGGTCAGTCAGTATACTGTAAATCTCTAAGATACAAGACTGGTAGTTACCCATGACATAAAGTGGGGTCATGCGACGACATGCCGCACACTCAGCGTCATTGATTCTGGCCCGCCAAATAAGGCAAGTGCGGAGGTTGGAACTCTCCATGCGCCCGTGCCTAAGTGGTCTGACAATCATCCCATCTCCGAGTCTATCATCATGATCTTTCTATGTTCTACACGATAAGACATTTTGGACGGTGTCGAAGTACGTACTTGTGACGCCATCGACAACAACATAAATGACCACATAAACTTATGGGGCTGTGACACTGTCGCTCGATTGCACTCACTTGTGAATCCCTCAGAGTCCTAGTGCTATGGTAGTCAGCGACGCCCTTTTCTATGACCCTTTCACGTTCCGCAAACACTTCAAAAACATAGGTCGGGCCTACCGAGAGCAAGCAACCACTCTCATCGAGATCTGTCGTCTCTACGCAGAGGCCTCTCCCCAGACCTACACGAAGAACGACAGTCTTCAAAAGTGAGTCCTTGACTTCCGTGAGCCCTCTATGCGTGTTCACCCCTTTAGAATATTTCGACTTGCGGATGCCGCATTGACCGAGGCGGGGAAGGCTAAGAAGCGCAGGACTCCTGCAGCTACAGATGCTTTCCTGCTTGTCCAAGATGAGATCGTGCAATTTGGCTCTCCTCCTCCAAACGATACACCAGGAACACATAGGAAAAAGCTTCCTGACCCGAACTCTGCTTTATTGAATGCCGCCAAGAAGGATGAAAAGTCAACCGGTATCCTCTCAACAATCAAGTCGATATTCCCGGCCCCCGTAAGCCGCCTGTCATAGTCGGACGATGATCCCTCAGCTCACGATGCGGGACCAGGATCCCAAGGGACCCACGAAAAAAGTAAACTTCGTGGTTCTCGAATCGCCACACGAGCGACGCGAAGAGCAACCGATTGTTAATCGTCAGTATCCTCCTTGCTCTCCTTGTTTCCTGCTATTCAAGGGGTTGTAACAGAGGAGATAGACAACTCTACGACCACCGCAGAGATCATATGGAGGTTTAGCCGTTACCCAGAGGAGAGTGGTAGAAGAATCACCGCCAGACAGAATCCCCATTTCTATCTTGAGCTATCAGAAAATGCCGCAAGTTATAGTAGAGAATTTCAGAAGGATTCGTTGAAAGACTTTGGCCATGGCCTTGAAACAGGCGGCACTATCTACATACTTTTGGACAAATCCTGTCTTCTTTTCCTCGACGCTGCCAAACCACGTATATTTGGCAATCTATGGAAACCTCGACAGAGGGTTGTCCTGAAAGGTGAATGTTCTCCCCAGACGCGTTGGTGCACCCCAACTCAGGTACATTTTAGATGTTGGTGGCACTTTGGAATCAGAAGACGTCGTCCTTCGTAAAATTGAAGAGACGCCAGACTATCGGCATGACTATTGGCATCGACCCTCTATCACCGACCCGTCTCAGCGCCGCGTCCAGACAGATTACTCGTATGATGACGGCGAAATTGTCAAGAAACCGGTTGGGAGCTGGCATGCTCTGCTTAATTCCGCTCTGAAATCTCAAAAGTTGATCTCATGGCCAGAGATCAATCCAGGCCCGACCCTCCAGCGGACTCGGGCTGGGTACGTTTCAAGCCATATCATATCACCCACTTAGCTCACCCGGGGACATTGATCAGAATAAGCTCCCTTCTCCGGAGCCAGTACAAGGACTCGGAGAGCAGACAACACCCAGGCAGTCCACGATGGGCATACCTTGGCCAGAATACTCGGCTCGGATCCCAAACACCAGTGGCTCCAGTATCGACGGCACAACGCTTTCTCCTTCAACTGAGTCGTCTGAAACGCTCGTTCATGCCTCTGAGGTTCATCCTCCCACGCAAGTGACAACCGGAAACCGTCCCCAATTCGTTGACCGCGGGATCCACCATGCAATGCCTAGACAGTCCGCCAGGCGCCTAACTCATCGAGAATACGCAATCTCAACCACGAGTGTTCCCAGTGTCAGCGGCGGCGTACCTTTTCCTTCGAAGGAGTTTTTCGAAACGCCTGTTAATGCCTCTGAGGTTCCTCCTCCCATGCAGGTGGCGGCGGCGGTTAAACCTCCGGGTCCCCAATCTGTTGACAGTAGGGTCGACCAGACAACACCTAGACAGACCACCACGCCCTTGCCTCAGCCAGAATACCCAATCCCTAAGACTGGTGTTCCCAGTATCGTCGGCAGCACACTTTCTCCTTCAACTGAGTCGTTCGAAACGCTCAACAGCGGCGCGATTTCTCCTCCGAATGAGTTTTTCGAAACGCCTGTTAATGCCTCTGGGGTTCCTCCTCCCATGCTCACGGCGGCAGAGGTTATACGTCCGGGTCCCCAATCTGTTGTCAGTAGGGCCGACCAGACAACACCGAGACAATCCGCCATTCGCCTGCCTCAGCCAGAATACTCAGTCCCGAACAGGCTTTCTCCTTCAACCGAGTCTCTCGAAACGTTGGTTCATACCTCTGATGTGCCTCCTTGCATGGCGACACCTGACAAACGTCCCCAATCCGCCGACCACGGGATCTACCATGTAACATCTAGACAGAGCGCCGTGCGCCCGCCTCAGCCAGAACACTCAATCTCGAACACGCTTTCTCCTTCAACCGAGTCTTTCGAAGCGCTCGTTAATTCCTCCGGGGTTCCTCCTCCCATACGAGTGACGGCCGTAAAACGTCCGAGCCCGCTTGAATCCGTCGACAGCAGGGTCGAACAGACAACATCGTCTGCGACGCGCCTGCCTCAGCCAGAATACTCAACGCCCGTTAATACATCCGAGGTTTCTCTTGCTTCTCTTCCCACGCAAGCAGCATTGGGCAAACGCCCCCAGTCCATCGACAGCGGGGTCGACCAGACAACGTCTAGACAGCCCACCGCTCCTTAGAACTCTCAAATCAAAGCAGTAGTGTTTCCAGCCTCGGCGGCAGCACGCTCTTCTCTTCTTCAACTGAATCGTTCGAAACGCTCGTTGATGCGTCAGACGTTTCTCTTCCCATGCAAGCGGCAGTGGCCAAACCTCCCAAATCAGTCGACAGTGGCATCGACCCGACAACACCGAAACAGTCTGCCCCGTGCCTGCCCAAGCTAGAGTATCCCAGCCTTGGCGGCAGCGCGCTGTCTGTAATTTCAACCGACTCATTCGAAACGCTCGCTATTACCTCCGAGGGTTTTCATCCCACGGCGGCGGGCAAGCGTCCCCAATCCGTCGACAGCGGGATCGACCTACAACTGGAAGTACCGACCGCGGACACCCTCTTAACGACCCCGACATCGGCCCCAGTTGCCAGCCTACTAGTCTCGATACCATCGCCTCAGCCCGCGCAGAATCGAGAGCAGCAGTCCGCGCCTCCAGTTCGGAAGTGGGAAACGCATGGAAACTGGTTCAAGAAATACATATACGATTATGATGCCGAAAGCTGGAGACCCCGTGACTCGTAATTACCACCGTGGCACAGTTCTCAAAGCCAGGGCCCGATCAGCGATGTACGAAATAAGTCCTCGAATCGAATGACGTTGGCGTACGTACGCAAACGCACGCAATGTACCCTTAGCCATTGAATATACCTCTCATCCACCATCCCCAGAGCGACGCGCACAATGAACCGACTGTACGCAGAACCCACAACTTGAACCCATGCTACTCGTAAACGCGCGAACCTAGCCTATACCGTGCCCGTGCACACCGACATTATCAGCGCTCCTGGCATGTGGAATGATGCGACGAGCACGCATCTTCTGCTACTCAGGTGGTCTTCGCCAAGGCTCTATCATAACAATGTGACTATCAGAAGCATTCGGAACAGTTTGAAACTATCTACTCGCTTATCACTCGCTTGTTTTCGTGATCTCGTGAACAATGAACACGACTGGAAAGCTCGAGTCGGCCGAATCTTATCTCCCCAGTATTGCCCCGCGGCGGCGGCACTACGGCATACTATCCCGTTGTTTCGACTTGTGATTTCTTGGTATGGCCCGGGGCGCTGCGGACAAGAACCCGACCTCGAGTTCTTCCTCATGGAGCAAACTCGCAATTTGGAGTTACATATCTGTGCTATATGGACGGGGCTGCATATAAAAGGCACTGGGGCTGAGTAGACTCAGGCCATCGCACCGCACTGTTTCTTCTTTCCTTACCCACAACCCTTTCTCTCTAACCATCAAACACACTATGCGCGCATACTACTACGATAATATCACCGCCGACCAGCGTCTTTCCCACGACTCAGGACAACCCGTTGAGCTTGATCGTCTTCGCAAGCTTGGCCTTACCCTTTGGACCGTCCCTTTGGACACCGATGGTGGGTGGGAGCCTGTGATCGACAAAATGGCGAATGAGCAGGGCTGGGACAATCGCGAGATAATGGACGTAACTAAAGAAGGACTGGGCGATCGCTTCGAAGAGATGCTCGACAAGTACTTTACGGAGTGCGTGACATTTACAAACATGGCCATTCTCTGACCGTGTGGACTAAATAATTTCATGTCCATCTGGTAGGCACGTGCACGACGACCCGGAGGTCCGATATATTCTCTCTGGCTCTGGCTACTGGGATGTACGAGGTCCGTAGACTATCTACTGACCGCAAATCCTCGCTGCTTACTCATGGCCACGGACTCGGCTACGCAGAGGATCTCACAGATCGGTGGATCCGCGTTCAAGTCCTGCCCGGAGATTTTATTATTATACCCGTTGGCATTTACCACCGCTTTACGCTGGACGAATTCAATGAGGTCAAGGCTTTGCGCTTGACTAAGGTCCGTTCTGAGGTTCTCCCTGATAATCGTCGCGTCTGAATACCGTTGGTGTTTATTTAGGGAGTACTTCCGTATTCTTCCAAGGGGCGAGGTTCAAAGGCCGATGCCAGCTCCTTCAGTTATCAATATCTCGATACGCTTGCAACTATTTTCATATCCTTAGGCGGGACCCTGAAAAGAGCGTTGTATCTGTAGTTTTAGTAAAGCAGACGGATGTGATGAACGAACACCGAGTAGCACTGTCTCTGTATCAGACCTACGTCGTACAACAGAAAAGCGAAATTTCCTCGATTCACGGTTCCGAGAATGATCTTAGTTCGGCTATTGTTGGAGTGAGAAATACCCTTCTTTCGTTTGAACCACAACTTGAAGAACTCCCGAGTTTTGGACATCGGCAGACCGGCTCCACACTGGCATATGATCCGACTCATCCCACTTCTTCTGAACAATGTTATAAAGCGTATCAACGCGCATTCTAGAGGGCCTGATCGAAATCCGGTGACGACCGGCGAACTACAAACAACGACTGGCACTTCCTCCGACTTGAGCGGAGGCCCTTGCCAAAAATAAAAGCGAAACTGAGATGGAATTACTGTGCCGGTACTAGGAGGCTGACTAGCAGCCAACATGAAGATCGACTCGGAACACTCGCTTGGGATGTTGGATGCTGGACGCGCTCGGCAACATTACTTTCATTCGGGCCGGCGGTAGGGCGATTGGCTCTTCTGCCGTAAGCCTAGCTCCTTGTTACTACGCATCGCATCATTCCAAGGATCACTCGGTTGGTCGGATATCGTGAAACACCTCCTTACTGTAAAACCGTAAGATACTGTAAGAAGAGGTTCATCCCCAATTTAAAAAACACAGTATGCTGACTTATTATTAGTGGTGTCCGCGGCAAACCGATATGGACAAACGGTGATCTTCGGTTACCTAGCTTGTTACCTATCATAGTGTCAGCGAACAGCTTGAAGAACCCGAGGATCAGTAACATCATCTTGACGATTTGCTATGCGCCTGCCTATGCTACTTGAGAATAGTACTCAATCCCAGAAGTGGACTCCAGAGTCCCCCAACTCGGCGGCAGCATGCCGTGTGCCACTTCAACAGTACCTCTGAGGTTTCTCTTCCCGTGCAAGCGGAGACGGGGCGTCCCCAATCCGCCCGTCGACAACAGAATCGACCTAGTAGTACAAGTGGAACTACCAAGTACTACCAACCGCCGACATAGTCCCACAATCCCCGTTATCAGCCCTGGCCCCACCTCTCGTAAACGATACCACGACGTCCGCCTGTGCAGGATCAAGAGGTGCGAGTTACGCATCTAGTTCAGAATTTGGAAACTTATGGAAACTGTGTTCAAACAGTTAGACATGACCGTGCCGGTGATACCGGAAGCCGGAGATCCCGTAAGCCACAACCGCTACTATAGTGCGGTTATCAAAACCAGTGCCGGGGCAGGGATAGACGAACTTTGAAATCAGTCCATGAATACCATTACCATAGGTCCCAGTACACGTACGCAGACGCAACCTTAGCCATTGATATACCAACCACCACCCTCCAGAATGATGCTCACAACGAACCGGCTGCATTTACGACCAATCCCTTGCCCAACCCACAACTCCAAGTTGAGACTGCCACTTGAAAGTTGAGAACGGACGAACCCAGCCCACGCCCAACAACGTTAAGAGCGTTGCCCACGACCGAATCCAATCTTAGATCATCACAACAACAGCAACAGCAACACACACGCCACTTTGATCCAAAAAAAAAACACGCCACCAGTAAAAAATAGTCCCGCCCCCGGCATTTAAAGTCAAGACAAGACAACCCTCCCAGTCGGACCTAATCTGTCGCCATCAATCTTGCCATCAATGATCAAACACGTTGCTTCGTGAGGCCAAATTTTGAAGTACTTCATCGTCATGAAGTCCAGGTTTTTTTAAGCGGTATGAGATACACAATGAATTAGGTCGATGTACAATGATCAGAATCACCGTCAAGACCACTAGCCCATGCAGGGCAGGTCACGTGATTATCGCAACTGAACGCCAACAACGAAGATTGTCACTGTGCTCGAATTCCCACAAGCAGGTGCAGTGCTTCATCTCATTTGTGGTAAGTAGATACGATGCTGTGGATTACTTGCAGGATCGGAGTGCAGATAGTGTAGGGTACAGGTGTTTGGTATCTGGTGAAATGCGACCGGGTAGGCAGATCTGAGAGTATGAGATGGAACCAAGTCGTGCGAGAAAGAATCCGATGTCCGGTTATCTTAAATGGTGAGCCTGAACGTACACTTCCTTCCGGAACCTGCGAACTGCGAAACGGCTTCGTGCAAGTCGCATGCGGTGTCATCCGACAGGAGCATGAACACGCCACGCTGGCGTACACGCCTTCGAAGCGATTCGTCCAACGCTCCTGCAACAGTCCAGCGCACAGCGCTCATACGAGTGGATCCCTCCACGGAGACTAGCCGCGCATCATGGTTAAAACAATCAGTGGTGCAGGGACGATGTGGGACTTACGCGTGGTTTGGTGGACAACTCTCGAAGACGACTCCACGTAAACCGTCAACTCGATTTGATCGACCCTCTTTTGAAGTGTGTGGGAAGGTCGCTGGATTGGCTTCGTGAGACACGCCCATGTAGGGAGAAGAATATAGCAAGTTCGCTTACATTCAGCAACTTATTGAGTTGGCTCATGCGTTCCTTGTCCTTCCTGATAGCGTCGGCTATGAACTGCGCCCACTTACTCCAATCACCAAGCTATCCGACGATCAATAGTCAGGCAAGTGTGCTTGCAGCTGAAAGGAAGACTTACCTCAAACCTATCGTGACACTTTTTGATGAGTGCGTGCGCCTTTTCCAGGGTTTGATTAGCGGGGTGGTCTTCGAAGTCATCTAAATTGAATATCTTCAATTCGGTGATTGCGTTGACGGCTTCGATCAATCCATCACGGGTAACATTCAATGCCCTGTTATGACGAGCGTGCATCAACAGATGGCTAAGATGACAATGGATCATAGCCCACGCACTCTTCAAGATAAACCAGATTGTCTGGTGTGTGATTCTTCGTTGCCGAAAACTCGGTGACAAGTGTGCGGCAGAGCGAAATGAGCGCAACCGCTTGCGAATGGAACGGCCGCCGGACCTGCCCGGCCACTTTCAGGAGTTCGATGTACGACTTCGGGACGCTCATGTCTTTAGCGTCCTGTAGGCATCAGTCAGACTATACTACTAATCCAGGTGGGGAATTGGCGCACGTGAAGAAGCTTCAAGAATTCGTCATACTTCCTGCGGACTTTCTCCAACGACCTAGTAGTGCCATCGTCGCGTATAGTATTCAAGAGCTCCACCAATCTCAAAAGGGCTCAGTTAGCTCCTGGTGCTCGACTGGACCCAGGCGGTTGGTTGCACTTACTGAGACGCAGTCTCCCAAATGATACTTGACCTCAGGTGAACCACTGTGTCCTTCTCGAGTGTGCTAGTGTGAAAAGCCAATTTCGTCACGCCTTGCACGAGAAGTCCCGTCTTCAATGCGAACACTGTGAGACCCTAGTCATAGAGTATGTTAGTGCAGTGAGGTGCGATGTATCGAAAGGAATTACTGGGGAAATGGCACCCGTAGAAATCTTGCCAAGTAGGTCCCGGAGATTCTCAAGCATCTTGAGAACGATTGGCGGGACCCTTGGAGGGTATGTCAGACCAAGTTCGAAAGCAGTACCAATATGAGAGTATACTTCAAGTTTGGTATCGAAGAGAAGGCTCGATCTATTTCCTCGATCACTTCTTCAAAAAATGTCTTATCGTCGTGAGTCCGGGCTTCCTCTCGTTCGGTTTGGCGTGACAAGACATCGACATCAGAAAACAGATCCTATCAATCCTATTAGAATCTATTCTAGAGTTGATATGGGTTCGCATACCGAGAGCTCTGTCGCCGTCTCAAGGAGATTCAGTGCAGTCCATATTCCTTCCCGGTTGGTGACCCAATGATCTGCAGAAGTTATGCAGTCCTGGACGGCATCTCCTTTGAAGAGGTGGCGCGTCTTTTCGTCGTCCGTGTACGCGGTCAACTGAAACAAAGCACTGAGTGAGGAGTCAACCATGGATCTTTAAATGTGAAGACCTTGCAACTCACTCTTCGGCGGGGTCAATCGCGTCGGAGAACTTCGCGAAACTGGCCCAGTCCGAGTCGATTCCAGTGCCGTGCTCCGTTTTCTTGATGTGGATATTGATTGCATCGCAAATTTCACGTGCCCGGTCTACGAGAATATAGGACACTTGCGCGTTGCGTCCGAAAGACACGACATCGCGACCCACGACCTCGACTAAGAATTTGATGACCTCTGTGGCCGGATAGCCCTCAGTGGTGGGTTTGGTAAGAGTGGTGAGCAGCGAGGGGGGTGGTACAGCAGTGGTGCTACTGGCGCCACTCGTACTGCCGGCAACGCTGCCAACTTGAGAGCTAGGGCGCCCGCCCTGTCGGGGTCGAGGGTTGGGGACTTGGGGCATTCTGGACATCCTCGATTATCTGTGGGGATGGAGGGGTGCTGTGAAGTGGGGGGGTGAAGGGGTACGCAGTCTTTTATCATGGTCATCTCGTACACAACGTGGCTCTATCTGATCAAAATCGAGCCAACCGCAAGCTCAACGCAAAAACTGGATAATATTATGACCAGTGGGCTTATCAATCTGAGTTGGAATATAATGTGCTGTGCTGTACCCTCCACACGGCATGTCGTACAAAGGAGCGCCGCGATGGCAGGAGAACGCTGAAAGGAATGAGCCCATTCTCAAGTTCCTCAGAAATTCCCAGCAACTTCTTTCGAAATCCCTGGAGTGTAATTGGCACGCACATCCATCTTTCGATAGAAGGGTTTTGAGCACTGGAACTTGTGGAAAGTGATCAAAATCGCTCAATCGGTAGTCTCAGGTGATCACAGAAAGATACGCCCATGTCGTAGTGGTCTCGGGGTTCGAATCGCAGATGTTCATGCGACAACGCCAAAATACTGAATTCTCCCTTAGCTGAGTTGGGATATCCCTAATTAGTTCCGTGTAATGACCGAGAGACCATAAATAGGGCACGAACATGGTCATTTGGGTCGTGAGCTAGGGTCATGCGACTGGTGGAAGCACGCAAAAAGCGAGCGTGGATTCTGTGGCTGTGATGTGCTCCGGGGTAAGCCGGTGCCTTGCTTCATCGCTTCTCTGTGTACTAAGGACTTTTTGCGAGGCGTCGGATGTGGGCCTGTTAACTTATCGTGATGACACCGACAACTTCCTATTATATACGCTTGTGCTATCCATTCGAATAGTCCTTCATTGCATGCAGTACATACACCGACTGGCAGTATGGGAGTCAACGAAGCTCTTCTCGATGACCCTTTCACTTTGCGCAAGCATCTCAAAAATGTTGGACGAGCGTACCGAGAGCAAGCGACCACTCTCATAGAGATCTGTCGTCTCTATGTAGACGCCTCTACCAAGACCTACACCAAGAACGATCGTCTCCAACAGTGAAGTCCTTTCCGAAGCTTTCTTTACTTGTTCACTACGTCAACACCTCTTTAGCATTTTTCTACTTGCGGATGCCGCATTGAGCGCCGCAGGAAGGGCTAATAAGGGAACGACTAACGAAGCTACAGAAGCTTTCCTGCGTGTTCAAAGGGAGATAAAGTCATTTGGCTCTCCTCCTCCACTGGCAAACGACTCGGGCTCGCCTCATCGGAAAAAGCTTCCTGATCCGAGTGTTGCGTTAGAAGATGCCTCCAAGAAGGATAAAAGGTCGACTTCCCTTCTCTCTAAGGTGAAGTCTGCATTCAAGGCCCCGTAAGTCACCTGTCGTACTCGAATTATCCGACCCCTCACGATGCGGAACCAGCTTCCCAATGGAACCATGAAGAAAGTAAACTTCGTGATTCTCGAATCGCCCCATGTGCGACACCAAAAACAACCGATTCTTCACCGTCAGTACCCTCATTCTTCACACATTTTTCTGTTATTAAAGGGGGTGACAGAGGAAATAGACGACTCTACAACTGCCTCAGAGATCATATGGAGATTCAGCCGTTACCCCAAGAATAGCCCCTGGAGAATCGTCCTCAAACAGAATCCCCATTTCTATGTTGAGCTATCAGAAATTGCCACAAGTTATGGTGGTAAATTTTTCAAATATCCATTAAAAGACTTTGCCTATCATCGAATCAATACGATCTACGTACTTTTGGACAAATCATGTCACCTTTTCCTCGACACCGCCAAACCACGAATATTCGGCAACCTATGGAGACCCGACAAGAAAGTTATCTTGAAAGGTGAACTTGAATAATCTCCGGGATCGTAGTATGTTCTAACCCATTCAAGATGTTGTCGGAACTTTGGAGTCGGAAGATATCGTCCTTCGCGGCATTGGGGAGAACCAAGACTACTGGCATCGCCCCTCTCCTGCCAGTGCCAAGTCGAATCGGGCTACTCGAGTGAAATTGTCCAGAACCCGCGTGCTATGGTAAAGTAGCACTAAGATCTCAGAATGTAGATCTCATGATTAGAGATCAATCCATGCTCGAACCTCCCAAGGGATGGGTAAGTCGCGAACCATATCAATAAACTCACTTTGGCTCACGCAGATATCGGACCAGTCACGGTTACCGCATCCAGCCACAAGCGTCAGCACTTCCAGCTTCGGCAGCAGCACGCTCTCCGCTACCTCAACTGCAGTCAACCTATCTAGTGCTTTTCTTGGCCTACCCAAAGTCGAAAAACCCCCGACGACGGTGGGGCCGGGCTACTCCATGAAGTTTCCATCACCTCTGCCTGAGCGGGGGCCACAGTCTGCGGAGTCGGCTGGGAGGAGGGCCCGGCGTGACCGGACGGAAATATTCCCGGCATACGCAATCGGGGCCCGGGATACCTAAACCCGATGTGGCTTCCCTATGCACCACCTTGCTCTTGTTTTTCGTGCGGAAATGTGATCATGACCACTTGTCATGAACCCCGATGTTCGCTTTCGGCTGCTATGACTCGCTAGTTTGAGTTGTCGAAGTGCACTATAGCACTCTGTGTGGAAGACCCTTTATATAGTCATTCGCCAGGCGCCGGCATTTGCCCTAGCCAGCCAGCGATCAGTCGACTGCCACCAAGACAATTTCTCCCGGTCAAATGGAAGCTTTCATATCTTAACATGGTCCTGTTTTCATCTCACTGACACTGCTTCACTCCGTGAAAATCACCCTGGAACGCATATCGCTCCGCTACACGTGCGGGCGGCTGACATTCTGACGGAAGATCGCTTCCACACGACTCAGAGAAGTATATAGGAGTTATATAGGACACTTGCTTGCGCCCACATCCTTCTCCGAGAGACTTCTCTCGGATCTTCACCGCGTGGTGGGGTCTTGCTTGCGTGAGCGAGCATGATGCCCGATCGCAGTGACAGCCACTGCACGTGCCATCACGTCTCGTGCGGCTGTGCCTGGGCGGTGCGGTGCAAGAATAAGAACACGCGTCCTGGGCACGACCTACAACTATATCTCCCTTCATTTTCTTAGGGCCTCATGCTATCCCCAAATGAATCCTCGCGGACGACATGAGGCAGCTGCGTGAACGATCGAGCTCACTTCACAAAACCTCCTTGGCGCTCGGAACCGTTCTCAGGCATTCTCTTCGGATTCGGACTTAGCTCAGAGAACTGAAATCGAGGGACCGCATGTTCTTCACTCAGGAGTGAACTATGCTTGGGCTTAATGCCACGTGATTCCAACTCCACGGCAGGAGCCTAAGTGTGAGTTGCAAGGCAGCTCGCTAAAGTGCCTCACCTTGTGACGGTGATTTACCAGCACCTGATCCTTCTATTCCCATTTGTCGGGGTATCATACATCATCTCAGGAGGTACCATCTCAAAAATGTCAGGTGGCGGAAGCAAGGGCGGAAGTGTCAACTCAGATTTACTATGATAAGCAATCCTCGACACTCAATCTGCCTATGCTCGCCTTCGAGCGTCAACTTTGGCTCCATTCCATTCCATCAAGAATGTACGGCCTACTATGTTCGTGGTTGATGCACACTGTATTACTTTGCTGCTTGAGCATGTCGCACGCGGAGTGCTCGACGCATGCATCAATCCCGGCGCAATTTCTAGGCCGTTGGGTCTATACCCTTCATCTGATGATAACACGTACAAACACCCTACTTCATTTTCCGAACGCTAGAGGCGCCGTGAAAGGTCCTTTCACGTTGTGCCCTCGAGGATATTGCTTGGACCCACGGATCTGGCATTCTATAAGTATGACGACTCCGAACGTAAGAGTGCCAACGAACCCTAGATTTCACTGGCAGCAGGCTCAAATCTATCATCCCTCATATCCTATTCATAATGTATCGTAGAACCAACATCGCATGTGAGTGCCGAGTCCTGCACGATGATGTCGTGCCCTTTTTTGACCACGTGTCGATTCTGTAGACGAACTCCCGTCCACCGTCAAGTCATTGAATGATAGCTGGCTGTCAACATACCAGAGCTCGACGGTTGTGGTGCGTGTGTTCTCTCCCGCCCGTGGCGGCGGGCATTCAAGTTCTCACTGACACGGGGTGCTGCCAGGCGGGGCTATTTGCAATCGTCGAAGTACAACTTCTGTCCTTCGTCAAAAACGACGCGAACTTCCATCGAAGCGCCAGCAACAGCGCGAAGCACGCGCTCCTCATATTTACCTATCTCGCGCTGTTCTTCTGTATCAGCGCTGCAGTCAGCGGGGTCATACTCACGGACGAGTTTGGCGAGCTCCCCGTGCGTGCCTCCCGTAAAAGAGACCCCATACAGCAGGGCCTGTTCGATAGCGGCACGCTGGACCTGCTGCAGAGCTATGGGGCCAAACGCTCTTGGATATGGGTCATGTGGCATTGTGAGCAATCCGTTGCAGCTTTCACGATTCAACCTTTCCTCATCACAAATCGCAGGGGTATTCTCCCTCGTTGCGGGAATCGTTTCGTTAATCACACAAATTCTCATATACGTGTGGCTAGAAGAGTCGAACTCCGTCAGAATCACCCTTTCATTCATCACGGTGTTCGCCGTACTACCCTTGGTGCATCTCATACCGTTTCCTTCACGTGGTAAACGCCACAGTTTCGTGAGTAGCACAGTTAGTAGCACATGATTCACGCCGTAGACCCATTCATTCATTTCGGATTTTCACTTTCACAATTGATCCCCAAACCCACATACGCACGCTTCACACGCATATTCCGCACAGTTCCGGACATCATGATTAGATATATGACACTACACCTTTTTGAGGCTCTGGAAGCGCTCGCATAAATACGCTAAAGTTATGAATCATGTACTTACGCCGCTCGTGATCAATTCAACTCAAAATTACGATACTATTGGATCCGCACTCGGCATTTAACGAACAAAAGAACAGCTATGGTCGCCGTCTGCATCCCTATGCACACTGGCTTAAGCTTAACAGGATCCGAGGCGCTTTCCAGGTACGATATCCGTTCTAATTACATCGTCAGGCTTGTGAAATCACGTCGGTGACCCCGAAGGTCGCACGATTATCGGTGTTTCGTCGTGATGTGCTGTATCATCAACTTTCGATGGTAGGTATGACATGCCGTAGATGAGGTGGAACAAGCTCTTGGGGAATTTTGGCTATCTGATCGAGCGGTGACGTTTCGCAAGAGCAATCAGGTTCATGCGCAGCTCCGTTTCCAAGTCTGCTTCATTGGCGGCATTCTCGTCGGCTCCGCCCGGCCCAGCGCGTCTGGCGTTCAGTTCTTCCAGAAGATGTGCGGCATGGTCAAGCGCGCTCGAGAGCACGGCCGAGTCTTCCTTCATTCCCGCAGCCACCCATGCGTTTTCCGCGTCGAACAGTTCGTTTGGCGCCGAGATGAGTGAGCCGAGGTCGAGTGGCGTTGGAAGTACAATTGGAGGTTCTGGGACAATTGTTGCGTGAGAGCTAGAGCTCGAACCAGGCACCTCGGGGTGGGTTAGTGCGGCCTCAATTGTGCGATGTCGGCGCTCTGTGAGTTCATCAATTAGTATGTTGTCAACGTATTCTGTCAGCACAGGGTTGGGAAGATCGGGGCATTGGCCACCAGTGGCGGGGGGTACGCCATGTGGTGTGACGAACTCGGCGACGCTGCGCATGTAGGCCAGCCCATCAAAGCCTCCATAAACAACTTCTCGCAGCCAGATTTGTGCGATTGCCGCCTGGTTCTCGGAATTTTCCGAGCAAGCGGAACTCTCCAAACTCGTATGTAGCGCCGTAAGCAGTTCCTCTTCGGTCCCTATCGTAGCTCCAGAAGATAACTTGGCTGCAATGGTCGGAAATAATCCGAAATCAGTCGTGTGCAATAGCCGAGGTTTTTTCGAGTCCAGGGGAGAAGGTCGTTCTTCAACGGTCTCTTTCGCCTTGGTTCGCTGGGGGAGTTGACGAATGATGGTCCAATGTCGATACTTTGACTTGGTACCTCCCACTGGCGGCTCTGGCGCTACTGAGGGATCTTTCGGTGAGGGGGCGCCAGTCGGCAGGGGAGGGGAAGAATCTTGGATGAGGGGTGTGAGAAGGGGAGAAAATGGTGGGTCGGGGACAATGGCAGAAAGCACGCTGAATGGATCTTCCACTGCATCACCGAGATCAGTGTACGTGGGACGATGTGCTGATTGGAACTCACTCTCAGTATAGTCTAGACTTCCATCGGCAGCATAAGGGGGTCCACCTTTTTCCATGCGCAGGCGTTCCTTCTTCGAGCGGTACCGTTTTCCTGGAAGAATATTAAGCGCTAGGGTGAGATCTTGACAAGGGAAACACTCACCCTTTAATTTCAGTGCCAACATGACCTCCGCCCAATCTGATCCTGGTGGGAAAACGCCGACACCATCCTTGAACCCAGGGAGGTGCCCGTCCAGTTCTAGTGCTTCGGAGAGACCCTCTTTCTTACTGGCATTTTTTCCTCGCCTGTTTGGAGGTGGAACAGAGGCGGAGCCTACAGAGGGCGAACGACGTCCAGGTGTGTCGGGCCCAGCGGGCACTCCTCCTCCTGTCGCACCGTCCTCATCGGCATCCACGTTGACATCTTCATCACGATCAACCTCAATGTTCCAGTCCGTCTCATATTCGATAACATAGGAAGCCGCTTTAGAAATGTGGTCAGATGCCCATGATTCAATGCGTTCGGCTTCATTGTGATATATAGTCCCTGGTGGATTGAATGTTTTCGCGTTGGATATGACGAGGCGGAAGTCGTCCTAGAATACCGCATAAATTGAGGCTGCGTATGAATGGAAAGAAATGGTCCATACGGCGAATTCATCCAAGGACCTATACTTCGACTTGGACACTTTATCAGCCATGGTACCGAAGTCCATCGGTTGTTTGACGACGTCCATGTACCCAGGTACCTTTTCCACATCGACAGGTTCGAGAAAGAAAGCATAGTCATCTTTCCTGGTAGACATGAAGTAAATGCTGATGTTGTGAGAGGGTACTTGAGACTTACTTCTTTATCTTGGAGATCAGTGTCGTCAGAACCTCTTTCAGGGGCTTGAGTTTTATGGGGCGAGGTACTTTCTTAACTTGAGTTGGTTCAAGTACAGGACTCTTCCCCTTCTTCGCATTGAGCTCCTTGAGAGCTTTCAAAGACGGTAAGACCAGAGTAAGACCAGAGGAACCCGGCCCAACGCGATTGACCAGAGCATCGACATCGCTCATTCTATGTATACGATATAGTTTGAATTAAAACGCAGCAGGAAGATGGGGAACTCTTTACATCGGGGTGAGAAGCGCACTGGCACAGAGGGTCGCAGAGGAGGCCAACTACGCTGTCAACCAAACCCTAACCCACCATTAAGGCTCATGCTCACGTGACACCCTCGGTGTTCCTATTCGGGTTTGCCCTGATCACCGCCGGCACCGACCTTGACAACTTCTCTTTCTCCGTGAACATACGACCCGACCTCTCGCCATTACCAAGGTAATGAGCATGTGAGAGATGCGTGTATCTCAGTGCATCGCATCGTCTCCAATTCCGCTTGCCTTATCACTTCAGCTCCTGCCTCGCATCCCGCGTAGAACCTGTTGCCACGTGTTAGATGGTGAGTTGTGTTAATTTTGCTTCTCTTGTTACTGTAACTCAGACTGACACTTTCGTCACTCGTAGGCGTGGTCAAATAGGTTGTTTAGCCAACGCACGCGAAGCACTTCCATTCAAGGGGGGTGTGGGGGGGTCCCGAACGTTAACCGGATGCCCTTGTCTAACAACCGGTCTTTTTTTAATTTGAACCGTTTACATTCCGAAATGCGAGCCTGGCCACTGCCTGGACCCAGGTTAGTGGTAGCCTAAAGCACGCTGTATGCCGGATGACGTTTTCAACCCCACATTATCCCCACAACTATAAGATTCTCCTTGCCACTGTACAGACAGGTGCGACAACTGCCGCACCACCAGAGATTGATTGTCCTTCGGCTTTACGGCATCTCTCGTATCCAACCCTCGAATCGAGGTCTCTTTCATTTATCCCTCGCACGGACCAGGTATCGGTCTTCGAACACCCTTCTTTGCTTCAAGTTTCCATACTAGTCTAGGACGGACTGGGCAGGGCATCCCGAAGTGTGGGACATGAGAAAACTCTCGCGTTCATCGGATCGATCCTGCACGATAAGTATTCTTCCTGCTACTCTTTTGGCGAAGCAACTCAAATTTTTGTTTCCAACTCCGAGGCTTCTGGGTAATGTAATTGATGTCAATCTCTGAAGAACGGCTGTCGCTTACAGGAGAATGTACTATCTGGCCACGCCCAGAAGTTCCTATCGCCCCCGCAATCTAGGATTTATGCAGTTCTGCGCCTCCGTTACTCATTCATAATTTTTCATTGGTTGGTTATTGCGAGAAGCTCGTCTCCCTGATTCTCCCCAGCCTACTCTTTCCCACATGCTTCGTGTCCTCGTTCGTTAGCCGTTTACCTTCATCTTCTCATCCTTTGGCTGCCTTGGACCTTAGTTGGTACAGCCACCATATCTCATCGCTTGGTGCTTCTTCTGGATTCCGCTTTCGTGACTCGAGACCAATGTTCTCAAAAATAAATTTTGATCCGGTTGTACGTAGGTTTGCAGGCTTTATTGAGGCTTCTGGAACGGAACCACGATTCTGTAATCTTACGACACCATGGGCGATTTACTTCTGTGCCATATCGAGCGGGATTCTATCTGGGAAGCCTACATGCCTTTGTTCTGCAGGAGGCTCTTAACAACCAACCAGGACTAAAGGTGCGGTTTTGATTACTTCACGCCTTATCGTGTGCCGATCTCGGAGTTAGCTTGGCCTAAGAACAGCCTGATTTATTCTACTCCTCTGTAAGGCCTCGATCTCACGAAACTTTCCGAGTTCTGAATAGCTATGGTGCGAAACGTGGGTGCCTCGTTTAGCCAGGCGAAACACCTCCTGACCAGTAACGTATAGTTTGTTCGGCCGAGCATCAGGTTATTAGATTTCTCGATAGAACCGATGTGTTATTGTTATCATCGGACCCAGTGGCAATGGGCTTCACTTTACAGAAGAAGCGATTGTAATTCTTCTCTCGTCCCGGGATGCGACTCGTGACTCAAATTCTCCAAGCTCCCACCGCTTAACCAGGAAGAGACAGCGCAACGCCTAGGGGGCCAGAATTGGATTGATCCTTTTCGCAACTGCAAACCTTCACGTGTTGACCCGTAACCCAAATCGTATAATGACAACATTCAATCGCCGCTCCCCGAATTCCGTGTTGAAGGTGATTCCTTTCCACGCTGTTACGGTATTCCACCATCGCAGATCTTTTAATTTATTAGGATGTCTCTTACGGAATCCTTCAAGACCTTGTTTCCTGGCAGTGCTGAACAAAAAGGTACTGCTTCCCGCATTGGCCTAGTTACCTGTGACGATATTACGGCGCTGAGGAGACCCCAGTGATGATATGGCCAGTCATGCTGAGTAGTGAATTTGTGATGCATGCAACGATTGCCCAACTTACCTTATCCCGACAATGGGGCTCATGCTTGAAGCTTGAGGCCCCGGAGCGCTGACCGTACCATGATGGTATGGTCCGAAGATCGTTGCTACAAAAGCTAAATGGGCATTGCATGGCATCTTGAGAAATTACTGTTTCCGTACAGTACGTACAGGGCATGTGAAATTTCTGCCAGACCGGGATTATCGCGACCCCTAAGAACTGGCCTACACGATCCATCGGCGCGTGCGTGCGAATCCTCGGCCGCCGCAATCGCTAACGCCAAGATCTGGGGGCTTGAACTAGGCAGAGGCTCGCTCACCTGCTGCACATTGCACAAGGCGATTTCATTACCTTACTTAACTGGCGACAAGAAGCTCCGTCAACGTGACCCCATTTAGTGGTTTGCCAGGGAAACGGACGAGGTTAGTCGCGCGTAGGTTGGCGAAGCAATGAGGATTGTAGTTCCAAAATAAGCACAGCCCCTCTCGCTGGAGAATGTGAGAAACAAACGATTTTTCCACCGCGCGGAAAAACTCTCTCTCAGCTCATATAGACTATCACCGCTTCTATGTCTCCTTACATCGAACCATGCTAAGCCAGACATTTTCTGACAGTGGCTGCACCGCCACTAAGCGCTAATGTCAGATCTGTAGTACCTGATTTGGACATGCTCGTTGCTATAACCCCACATCCCCCCGACACCTCACCTCGCCCTTTACGCTGGCGCAGACCTGCTTTGTGTGTTATCACAACGAGATAGGTGACATCACGCAAGAAACGATGTCACGGCCTCGTGAAAAATATTCGAGAACCCTCCTAGGCCTCATCGGCGCCTATAGCTGGCCTATCAACACGGGTTGATTCTGTGGTTATGGTTTTGCTCCCTAGTTTCGGTCGTTGGCACGACGCACCATTTCCGTACGGACTCGATCTTAATTCTCTCAAGATATGGTCCTGTATCGACTCCCATAATTGAAGTCATTGTTACAACTAATTAACCGGCTGGCGGGATTTCACTGCCCCGCTTCGTGCTATCTTTCTTCCACCCTCGCTTTACTCTTCTTCCCTTCACCGCCATATCTCATTTTGGGCGAGGGTGGCCCGCGACTTCTGAAGTTTGCTGCTTTCCTGGTCTTTCGTGTCACTATCCAACTTGGATGCGTCCTTGGCCCGCTACCCCCCAGCGATCCAACCTTAATCGCACGTAATCAATCATTTCGCTCCTTCGAAGCAGGGCCGTCGGTCCTATTCACGATCGCCACAGCATACTTTTGCCACCCTCCCCACGAATATTTACCCTCTCCTCTCTCTTTCGGAATCTTCCATTCCAGAGTCCAAACTACCCTTGCCCGCCCTCCATTTCCGCTGATCTAATTGCGTAACACGCCGCCTATCGGAGTACCCACTCTTTACCATGACGGGCCGACACTTTGATGAAGCGGCACGGTTGAGCTCGAGTCCATCCACCGGGTCTTCGCATGGTCACGCTGCGGACACAGAGATGGATGCTCCCGGACCCAGTGGCGCTTCAGGCGCCGAGAATACCCGACAGACGGGCGAGAAGCGCAGAGAGAGCGACTCACCTCCCTCCCAACCACCCGCAAAGAAGAAGAGAACGCGCACACTCACGACCCCGCATCAGTCTGCCGTGCTTCATGCGCTCCTCGCTCAGGTATGAGACACTTCCGATCAAAACGGCCCCTTGACTAACTAGACTTGTGGCTTAGTCCCGATTTCCAACGACGGCTATGAGAGAAGAGGTTGGCCGGTCGATTGGGCTGAGCGCTCGAAAAGTTCAGGTGCGTCCAACCATGCGCCTCCCCGTCCCATCGCGTCGATCGCTCATGCTCTACTGTAGGTTTGGTTTCAGGTAAATCTTCGAGTGATCACTGTGGGCTAGAGACAGTTCGCCTGATGCATTCCTTCACAGAATCAGCGTCAGAAAGCTCGGCGGCCGCGCAATCAGGATTCAGCCCCGCTTACTCGTCCGCCGCAGTATGGAGCGTTCCCCAACGTGCTCTCGTTGACACCTACGGGCGGCCCCTCGAGTTTCCCGCACGGCGAGGGACAAACATTCTACATAGCGCCACCCCCTCCTTTCATCCGTTTCAATGCAGGTCAAGAGTTCTCTTCACGTGAAGAGGCCATTGGGTCGTCGGTCACAGGTACGAGAACAAGTCCGATTGGACATCTATCCGGTCCTGGCGTCCCTGGAGCCAGCTCCCCATTGGCTCCACGATTCCCGCCGCCATCGCCCTCCAATCAGTCACCCCATCCGTGGCCGTCCTCAAAGGACTCCCACCCTAGCGCACCCTCACCACTGGCCCCAGTGATGCCGTCGCGGGAATTCACCTTCAGCCTTCCCTTCCCTCCTCTGCACGTGCCCGACGTACCCGAACGCAGCCCGCATTTCTCGAAGACCCGCTTCCAGCCGCCGCCCCTGAACCAACACTCTACGCCGCAGCGACCGCTACCACCCTTCGCGACCCCGCCGCGGGTGCACTCGCCCAACCCGTTCTTGGCGACGCCTCGCGCCAGCATACCTAGGCTGCACGTGCCCGAGACACCCCCCGCTCGGCGGCGCCCGACGCTGCAGCCGTACTCTCCGCCCCGGGACTCGCGGCCGGCGCTGCCCTTCCCAACGCATTCCGCGGAACGCGCGGTGCACTCCGCTACATCGGGCTCTTCGCGCGGCGGCAGCCCACCCGTGCCGGTGCGTCCGCGCCCGCGGCGCTTTGACCCGGTCCGCGAGGCGGCGAGCGAGCGCAGTGGAAGCCAGGGCACGGACGTGTCCACCCCTCCGCGTGCTGATACCCCCCATGTTTGATTTGACGCCCTCATTTATGACCTGTGTTTTTTTTCCTTCTGGTCCACGGTCTCTTCCTTCCTTAATTTTCCATCTCCATTCCGTGATCTGACGTCGGCGCCGCGCTATCTTCACTCGCTCTCTCACTATCATTCTCGCCACGCCCCAAACTCTCTCCTTTGTCCTGCCGACCTATCATTTAAATCGCAATGTCTATTCAGGACCTCTTCTAGATAACCTTACTATATGATACACACGCTATCCGCTTCACACACTCCTTAGTTCCCCTATTCCTCTATTTGACTTAATCGATGCGCCTGTCTCTAGGCCCCTCGCTGAGGAGACGCGCGCTATAGTACCTATCTTTCAGCACAATAACTTGTTCTCTCTCACCATGCTGGATAGGATGTTACGCCACCCCCTTCATTTAATTGACTAATTATCGATTATCCGTATATGGTCACTATAACTACCTGACGCTTTTTGTATCGTTGCCGACAGACTTCTAAACCCTCTGTATGTGATTACTTTTGCGCCTCGGGCATAGCTACCGTAACGCAGAAACAGTGCTCGTCCGAGTCGTCCGTACTCAGTAAGCGGAGGCATTTGGCTTCATGGGGCTACAGTATTACGCCCGAACGACGCCCAGAACCGAGGGAGCCGGTGTGCACAATTCACTTCGTCCATTTTGGATGCCTGCTTCCCTGCAATCAAATAACCTCCTGTTCATGACATGTGTACAGTGAATGTACGGTAAAAGCCATGACAAATCCTTCCCGCAGGCCTGCCCACAAGGGGATGCACGACCGCCACGAGGACGGCCTCGTGGCCAGAGATCCTCACGCCCACGACGCAGGGGTGTGTGTGAGTGTTGGCTGATCGTCCACGTGTATTCCGAGCGCAGAATCCCCACTTGCGCCTTGCGCCGTCCCGTCGTCGCGCTTCGCGAGCCGGCGCTCAGCGGCAAGGCGCGCACGAAGGCGTGCCTGGGAGCGCAAGCGCGCCTCGGTGGCAAAGTTATTTTCGGCATTGAGTCTGTCGAGCAGACGCACGCGGGCGCCTGAGCGTGGAAGAGGCCGACGGTTTAGCGCCCTCCGTCGCGAGGCAGATGACTGATGGGGGAAAACACACCTGAACTTTGTGCCCTCGTCGCTCCCGTCTCTTTCCTCACGGAAGAATTGTCGTTGACAGCTGCGCTGGCCGCCGTTCGGGCGCATCATGCGCGTAACCTCCCTCACTGCCTCCTCGTCCATTTGTAGTACTGACGACGGCATCCAAGTCATCGATCCAGTAACCATCACGCCGCTATGCCCGATAGCGGGCTTGGTAGGGGCACTGGTTGAATAGAAGTCGGGAATCTCGGTGATGAGGTCGATGAGCTCCGAAGATAGGCAACAATGGAATCGCGTTGGTTACGGTATCGGTACCGTCGCTCGGGATTGGTGCGGGCGGGATCGTCATTAATTGTCGGCGAGTCAAATGATCCCGGTGTAATACTCGGGCCAGTAACACTTAAATTAAATCGTTGATGACTCTCAGATGGTAAAGGAGTGCTGATAGTGGAGTGAGTTGTGCCCGCAGCTCTGTCGAGAGGCCGAGGCGGGATCACAGGGTTATTGTGTCCAGGGCTCAATAAGATAGGAGGGCTTTCTTCCTTGGAACGAGCGCCGTGAGAGGGGGTGGTGGGCTCGCTGTAGGGAGTGTCCCTATCAAGGCCCGGCGATCGCAACAAGCTGACTGGGGTCTCCAAAATTTCAGGGGAACTTGTTCGTACATGGTGCGATATAACCTCGTTGGTTTTGGGAAAGGGACTGGGTGAGCGCGACGACGTAGCCCGTCCTTTTCCTTTGGAGTTGATACGTGGCTGAGAGCGCGAGCGGCTTCGCTCCCTGCGACTGCTGTCCATCTCGGACGCACGGGACCGAACTCTACGCTGGATGCTTAGGTCCTCGGCCGCGGTGGTATCGTACGGACTGGTCGATCGGTGTGTATCATCGTTGGGTTGGAGCGCACGAGGTCGTGGACTTAGGTCACGTCGCCGGACCCTTTCTCGACCTGGAGGATAACTCGAGTGGGAGTGCGATCGCCGGGAACCAGGAGACTGCGAACGCGACGGTCCAGGTTCCCAGCGGCGTGCACGCTCATATAATGGAGGGGGTTGTATACCTGGTGGGGTGTCATACTTGGGTCGGTCAGCCAAGTGCATCAAGCTTTGCGCTATCCGACGTACCTGTACGATCGAGTCGTATACACGAGTTTCTATACGGCGAGCGCAAATAACAGTATATCTCTGGAGAAAATAATGATGAGGTCGAGACCTCAATGTGTATAAATAGGGTGGACGGACCATGCGCAAAATGCTCCGCGTTAACGTGTCTCTCCCCAGGAATATATGGTGCGTCCATGTCAAGAAACTCTGCGAGTAGTTTGATGGCGCTTTCTGAGCGAATGTCGATGGCCTTCATGATGGAGATCACGAAAGTGACCAAGAACTTCACGTCAATGTTAGGGCCGACGGACAAACGATACATGGGGGAAAGACGCGCCTCTACGTCGGCATTTGGCCAGACGAGCAGCTCGCGCCGCAGAAAGATGGTCATTCGACTGATGAGGTCCTGCGATGCCGTGAACTGTGCGGGGGTCGGGTACGGACGGTAACGCGTATATTTGTTCGACGCTACGTGCTGACGATTACGTTCAGTGGGAATGCGGCGCACACAGTCGACCTGTCGGCATACCTTCGCGTAAAGGTTGTGCTGGTATATCCACCTGCGCCGACTGACCGCGCGTTCGAGTGCATCTGCCTCGTCTTGCGCAGCACGGTCGCGTGGGCCCCACGCGCGTTCGCGGCGTCTATGCATGGCAGCAATACGCGCTCCATCGGAGCGGGGGAGAGGGCGAGGGGACGTACGGAGGGGTGGCAGGAAGTGCTTCTGGTAGTCGTACGTGGAACGGATACGGTGGATAAGGTGGTCTCCGATGTCTTGTGAGCACAGTGGGCATCGTCTCGATTGTCCTGCAGCCGAGCATCGGCGGCGAGCACATCAATCTGAGGTGAATATGGGCACGCACCAGACCACATCATCAGGCATTCAAAACAGAACTCGTGCGAACACGTCGGAACGAGGGTGCGGTCGACGATGGGCTGTAGGCAGATCGTGCACTGCTCATCGTCGACTTCTCCCTCTGCAAATTCCAAGGCAGGCTCTTCATTGTCTGCGAGTTTGCTGGACATCGACGACGACGATTCCGCCATGCAGAGCGGAACGAGTGACGGAGGAGGTCCATGGAAGAGCTTACGTAACACTGACAGGTCCCCACGGTGTACAGTGTGTCTGTGGTGGATTTCGGCACTGCCAGTCCCACACGAAAGTCCAGGTGATTTCCCATGAGCTCCCTAGATACGAAATAGATACACAGACTGGGTAACTCTAATCTTCACAAACGACACCATTAGCGCGGAATGAAAGTCGCCCAATCCACAGCCCTCCATTCCCTCTTTTCCACCGTGCCCACGTCAGAGAAATGCTTCATCGTCGGCCGCCATCGTTCCCATGTGCCGAACAATCCGATTGATCCGTCAATACGAAGGAGCACAAACGGCAGGAATAAATAAATGGTAACAGACAGCAACCCCCGCTAACATGGGAACTGGACTCACGGTCGTTATTTGTTTGGTGTTCAGCGGCTTACCGACCTCTTGCGACACGCACGCATTGCAAACATCGTATGTGTCTTCGACGAGCGAACGAGCATTCACGCGGGCCGATTCCTCCAGCGAGTGCAGGATCTTTTCCAGGATCTATAAACGCATCCGCGCGTCAGTTGAGACGTCGGATGGACGAAGGACGCAAAAACGCACCTTCAAGTTGAATATCAAACTCGGTGTTCTTGCTGACGGGCTCCACCACGAGCCTTAATCCCCATCTCTCCAACTGGTCCTCTAGCGCGACCTCGAACCCACCCTCGCACGCTCATGTTCTCGAGAAACGAGCTCATCGCGGCCGTCAGCTTCAGCACGCGTGACCTGTGTCATTATCACGACCATCATCAGAAGTCCTAGATCGCGTAAAATAAAGACGAAGCGAACTCGCCGAATAGCAGCTGCGATTCGAGCCCCGTCTTCAAGTTCGCCTGCAGTGTCTCTTGGCTATACTGAAGCCCCGACTCCTGAGTGGATTTGGAGACCAGCCCATCCACATCCATTTGGATTCCTAGGTATATAGAAATGAAACAGGGGGGTCGTAGGGTATGAGGAAAACATACTGGCTGGGTGCGTCGCCCTTTGAGCTCCTTAAAATTGCCTTCTCCGGAACTGCCTCAAACTACAGAGGAAGAAACTGGTGCTGGTTTGAGCTTCATTGCACGCTGACAGAGGCATCAATTGACGTGGCACTGTCTGTAAGGCCTGTAAGGGGTCGCACTGCCTTCAAGTTCCTCCTGGCATATGCACCCCCGTTAAACTTCCTCCGAAATCCCACCATTCGAGGTGCATAGAGGATATGAACCCGCCATCAGGAGTGTCAGAGATAGTGAAAACGACGCCAGTGCTCCCTGGACATGGAACGAGGGCGTAAGAAGCGAGAGATAAGCCATATGGCGACCGTGGTACCGTGCTGCGCCGGTCTCCATACGTGGACAGAGAAGAGAAATATGGACAGAGGGGCAAACCTGGCAGGCAACTTTCCAGTAGTGGCGATCGGTATTCGAGTTGCGGTGGTGAAGCTACGCTCTCTGAAATCACACAGAAAGAGGAAAGGCTTCCCACGAAAGCCGAAAGCGAGGACGGAGGTCAAGGCGGGAAAGGAGCCAAGTTGTACGTAGAGGTATTATCTCGACGCTGTTCAGAGACAACGATGAGTAGAGCTGTGATGGGAATAAATTATCGTAAGTGATGGTAACAACGCCTGTACAGTAGGTTCAAATCCTCCCGCGCCATTATCAAGGGATGAAGTTGTTCTCTTTGGATCTGATTTCTGTACTAGCTCTCAGTCAAGGAGTAACGAAGAATAGAAAGTCACGAACCGATGTTTGTCGCCCGTTTATCCATGCAATTTTCTACAAGCTCTTCTACGGCAACAGCCATATGGCATTATGAGCCGGTGGTTGTGGTCTTGCTTACTATAATGAATGGACGACGGGAGCGAGAGTAACGGAGAGTCGCAGGGAGTAGCATCGTGATGTAACTTACTGTAACGAGAATCAACAGGGACTAGGGACTCTTACGACACGCCCGCAGCTTACAGTAGCCAATTTGGGCTCACAACCTTGAAGCCTTGAGGCATGAAATTTGAACGACCTCATCCCGTGACATATGAGGGTCACCATGGCTTGCAACAAGTTCTGAGGTACAGTAAATTGAACTTGCTGGGCTAGTCAAGGAACATCAATGCAGTATTGACATTGCTGTCACCGCAACTTCCTGTCACTGTCCATTCGCCTGTGGTCCTGTGGAATGCACGCCACAGGCCAGGGCAAACCTTGTTTGACTCGGATGTGTGCTGGGGATTGGGCGCTTCACTCTTCGAGGAACCGGGACTGCCTACTGTAATCGTCACGGTGCCCTCTGACCTTCCCTTGTGTCCGCTTCGAGTATATATAGTGCTTGTTTCTCCCTTCCAATCACAAACGTATCTTTCGATTTCGTTCTCCAACCCAAGCCCTGATGAAGCGTAGTAGCTATGCTCGCCGTGCCTGCAATCCTTGCAGGAGGAGGTACGCCATTCTGCCATTGCGGGACGCTCTATTGTCACCGACACTGAATGCCCATTGGTAGGAAAACAAAGTGCGATGGCTGTGAGCCAGTCTGCGCATCCTGCAGACACTCTGGACATGATGTAGGTGCATGTTCTTGGTGCTATGGATTGAGTGCTGATTCACTAAGGTAGTGCTCATGGGGCCCAGAGAGTGCGAAGAAGCCTACCACCGGCACGAAGCAAACCCAAGTCGGGACGAGTAACACCCTTGGTTCTGGATTGTAGTGGGTCGCTCGTACACGGATAGAACCCAGGCCTCAACGGAGGAAGCGATAGGACCTTGCTGAGCCACATAGAAAGCGGCGGCGAGTGCAGTGTTGTGACTATGTTGTCAATTGATCCATTCTCAGGTTGTAATGAAAAGCACAACGCCCACCTTCTTCGTACTAGATTCTCCGTGACTCAAGTACTCAACGACCTCGACATTTCGCTAGAGGTCGAGTTCTGTATTGAGGACATGACAAATCGGAGCGGACTTACAGCGGAAATTTCCGAAGGTCTCCCTGGCGTTACCGTCACTTTCATCTCCATCAAAATTGGCCCGACCTACTGCAGCTGAGAGATCCCGTTGTCCGTCACTCTCATTCCTGTAAAATACCACGCTCGCGCAAGTCTATGGACGGTGCGCAGCATTCCACTTGCAGTTCCACCTCTTCGGCAATCGAGCTCGTCACCTCAGCTGGCATCGGACCAAGTTCCCCATCGCCTGTACCCATTGGCGATGGCCCCGACAACCTTGCCAGTCACCGACTCAGGGAGTGTCGAGTCGGGACCAAATCCTCGTCGCCCCCACCCAGATTTGTTTGCGATCCTGGTCCCTGGTCCCGACTCAATTTAACCTCACAAGATGCCGCCGGTTACGCTATCGATGTAGACCCCTTCGTCTCCCCTACCCAAACAGATCTGTCACGTGTTCTCTCACAGAAAGAAAACAGCTTACAACGTCTCTAATTTTGAAACATTTACAGTAGATGAGATCGATGAGAGTGAATAGATATCATGAGAACCCTTACTGGATCGCATCTTGAGGAATGATAATCCCCTTCATACCGGACGAGGGAAAAAATCGAGGGTCCCATGGTCTAGAAAGCGTCCACGGGTAATAGACGTCCAATCTTGCGTCCAATCAGTCTCGTAACAGAAGTCGTAAGAGGTGTTCGAGCAATAGCACGGCAAACCCCAAAACGATTGAAAGTGTGCCTTTGACAAGGATCGACTCTTCCAGCCAACCATACATGAGCACCTACGCGATGAGGGATGTGGTGCCCGCGATGAGGGAGATCAGGTCTGCAGTCTGCGGGTGACGAGAACGAGCTGGTAATAAGAATACGGAGTACTCACAATGCCGCATCACCCAGTCCCACGACCGCAGGTGTACATTAAGAGTGCGCGATTCGTGTGAGATCCATGGAAATTGAAGTTGCTTTTGAAGATGGAGAGAAAGTAGACCTCTACACCAACTAATGCCTTCGCCTGATGGCCAAACAGCTCATGAGAATGACCGGGATAAACTATGTAGAATCCACTTACCACGGTTGTTGAATTTGGCAGCCAATTGTCGTTCCATAATGTGACCGTCGATGTAACCGTCCACTGGTGGAGTCGGACTTACACAACAAAGGAAGCAGAGATGGGCTTCAAGTTGCGGGTAATGTTGGTTGCGTATTGCATTATGAATAGATTGATTAGTCCTAAGGCCTAAGGTCCTGGTTCGAAAGTCATTCGAAGGTCATCATATATAGTGGTGAAATCGGTGAAGCCCCGTTCGTGAGGGAACAATGAATCGCGGGTCCTCACAGCCACAGCCTGAGGCCTGAGCGCTGAGCACGCGTCTACGTAGACCCTGCCAGGTGACATACAGCGACAGCAACGACATGCGGCGACCAGTGCACAGATAGCTACAGAAAGCCATTCTGTCTAAACCGCACTTCGGCCCGAGCATCCACAATACGTCAATACGGACGCCGGCGCAGAACGAACTCGAATCGGAGGGGCCTTGAACTGCAACCACGATGTGGTGAGGTGTTCCCACGCTTTCGCGTGATCAAGGTTGGGCTGCAAAAGACATACCACAAAACAACCTGCACCAACGGAATACCACCGCCCTAAGAAGGGGACATAGAGCCCCAAGCGAAACACACAGATGCCAAAAAAGCAATCGTTTGATACGGAAAAATACTAGGTTAGACGCGGAGGTGGACAAGGGCTCCTCTGTATTCCCGCGCGCGCCGTCTCACCATGCCGCATATCTTCCCCAACGGCTATATGCAGAACAGACGAGAATGGGAGATAGATGACCAGGTGAAGTCAACGACATGTCGAGAACCACGACAAGGGGACGAAAAATGGAAAAGGAACATAAGCACGTGCACAGATAGCCAAAATGCTGTAATTGCACGCGTCACGGAGCCCACCTATGGCATATTGTCTTCACCATCGGACGCTGACGCATTGAAGTAATTGTCCATTTGTGACCTTTCGGGCCACCTACATGATTTACAGCCTCACAGGTCCGACAACGTGGACATCTTACTTGGAAGGCGTCTCAAACCCGTCAAGTCAGTGAGCGCGAGATCGCAGATTGGAAACCCATACCTAGACGTTCTACTGGTGCTCGTTGAGTGAGATTAAGTAGCATCGTGGTTTTGCCAAGCGGACAAGGCTAGCGGAGTAAATACACAATAACTGCTAGCATATATATCCCAACCCTCTTTTTGAACCAATATATAATTCTATCATATACAGTACAGTGAAATGAAATGAGTGAACGATTTCGCTTCTGAATCAAGTTCTAACGATACTGCGTTTGCCGTCGCCTGAAGGGAGTAGCACGAACACTATGGGTAGCATGGCAAATAACGTAACGATGGAAAGTGTGAACTTAATGGCAGCCGACTCCTCGAGCCAGACGTATAGGAGGACTTGTACGATTGGAAGAAAGATGCCTCCGATAAGGGTTAATATCACTGTGATGTGCGGTGAGGAAGGGGGGTTGGAGATGTAGATAGGTACAGGGTGCTCACAGTGTCGTACCATCCAGATCAACCTGCCCACATAGCCCTGTGACAAGGTTGGTGTTTCCCCGTCCGATAACAGCACCTGGGTAGGAGCCTTCCTCAGCTTGTTGGTGAGGATGAGTCCAGTGACAGCTGCGCTAAGGAACAAGAATAGAGTGCTGTATGTTAGCGCTAAGAGCGCCTGCTTCGCCACAACTCCACTTCTGTGGAAATTGGAATCGTCTTTGAAGAAGAAGAGCAAGGGGACTTCGATGCCGCCCACAAATAACCCAATCTGATCCATGTAAGAACATGTGGAAAGGTGGGCACGTATTGGCTGCGCACCACGGTCATTAAAGTCTGGTATGTTGCCGGCCAGCTGTCATTCAATAACTTGACGATGGATGGAACTTCGTCTACAAAAACCAAGACATGGTCAATAACGAGCACGGCACGATCGCGCAAAGGCTCAGCACCTACATGCAATCATGTTGGATCTGATGCGATAAGAATGGGATGGGATGGAGGGACTTGAGACCGGCGTTGAAATCTCGTCATACTTATAGAGTGATTCGTGAACCTAAGGAGTTCCTCGAAGGTACAACGTGCAATTGAAAGGGCCTTCGCCGTGACTGCGCCGCCAGCGCTTGGGATATGGATGTGGTACTTGGAAGCGTCAGCACAGGACGGGAGAGGGGGGAAACAAGGAACAATCTGTAGATGGCGTCGATGGGAGGAGGGAGCCAAAAACCCAAGGGACAGAAACGCCCTGATCTGTGGATGCTTTGCCGGCAGTTCAGTACTGCCTAATGCGGCCTAGTAAGAATGTAAATGACTATAAAGGTAATAGGTTACGGCGCCTGTGTGCGTCAGCACGCGATGGCGTCCATGGGGGAGGAGGGAGGCCAAAACCCAAGGGACAGAAACGCCCTGATGTGTGGATGCCTTGCCGGGGGTCAGCACCAGTTCAGCACAGCCTACTAACGCTGCCTAAGAATGTAAGTGACTATAAGGGTAATAGGATACGGCTTTTGAGGCGTGGAAGCACAACGGTGGCGTCCATGGGAGGAGGGAGGCAAAACCCAAGGGACGAGGACGGCGGCGAAACACGGGCCATGATCGCAACTGTGGATGCTTTGCCGAGGGTCGCGGCTGGCCGCCAGCACCAGTTCAGCACAGCCTACCTTACGCTGATAATGCAGATGACTATAAATGGTAATTAATAATTGGTCACAGCGCTTTGCGTGTGTCGGACAGCTGGCGTGGATGAGGGGGCCAAAACCCAAATGACTAGAAACAGTGCCTGATAATGCTTTTGCTGAAAATTCCGCGACAAGATGCTCGAGCAAGAAAGTAACATAAGGCGTAAAGTTTTAGCCATACATCTCAAGCTGGAAGAATACCACTGTTGTAAAAACTTGAAGCTTGAAGCTGTTGCATGTCAACTTTGTCAAGCCAAGCTTCAAGCCGTCTAGCTTCAAGTGCGAAGATTCATTTGGGGTTACAGTCTCGGCTACAGTAACTTATAGTATCATTTTCAGTTGGCTCTCCTATTGGTAATAAGGGGTACTGCACTATGTACGACTTATCACGACAGGCGCGTGTCATTCAAGGAATCATGTCTTGAATCAAGTTGTACCCCCATGTCTTGCGACTCTTGCCTATGTCTCAACCACCCAGGCACAAACTTAGCGTTGCCATTGTAAGTTACAGTAAACGTAACAGGACATCCACGGAATTTTCAGCAAAAGCATTATCAGGCATTGTTTCTAGTCATTTGGGTTTTTGCCCTCTCATCAACGCCAGCTGTGACACACGCACGCAAAGCGCTGTGACCACGTGACCAATTACCATTTATAGTCATTTGCATTATCAGCGTTAGCCTGTGCAGCCTGTGCTGTGCAGCCTGTGCTGAATTGGTTCTGGCCGCGGCCTTCGGCAAAGCATCCACAGACTATGCAATCATGGCCCGCGTCACATTTCGCCGCCGTTTCCATCCTTTTGCCTCCCTCCTCCCATGGACGCCAGCGTGTGCTGACACGCCCCAAGCGCCGTAACCTATTACCGTTATAGTCATTTACATTCTTAGGCAGCGTTAGGCTGTGCTGAACTGGTGCTGACCCCCGGCAAGGCATCCACACATCAGGGCGTTTCTGTCCCTTGGGTTTTGGCCTCCCTCCTCCCCCATGGACGCCATCGCGTGCTGACGCACACAGGCGCCGTAACCTATTACCTTTATAGTCATTTACATTCTTACTAGGCCGCATTAGGCAGTACTGAACTGCCGGCAAAGCATCCACAGATCAGGGCGTTTCTGTCCCTTGGGTTTTTGGCTCCCTCCTCCCATCGACGCCATCTACAGATTGTTCCTTGTTTCCCCCCTCTCCCGTCCTGTGCTGACGCTTCCAAGTACCACATCCATATCCCAAGCGCTGGCGGCGCAGTCACGGCGAAGGCCCTTTCAATTGCACGTTGTACCTTCGAGGAACTCCTTAGGTTCACGAATCACTCTATAAGTATGACGAGATTTCAACGCCGGTCTCAAGTCCCTCCATCCCATCCCATTCTTATCGCATCAGATCCAACATGATTGCATGTAGGTGCTGAGCCTTTGCGCGATCGTGCCGTGCTCGTTATTGACCATGTCTTGGTTTTTGTAGACGAAGTTCCATCCATCGTCAAGTTATTGAATGACAGCTGGCCGGCAATATACCGGACTTCAATGACCGTGGTGCGTAGTTAATACGTGCCCACATTTCCACATATTCTTACGTGGATCAGATTGGGTTATTTGTGGGCGGCATCGAAGTCCCCTTGCTCTTCTTCTTCAAAGACGATTCCAACTTCCACAGAAGCGGGGTTGTGGCGAAGCAGGCACTCTTAGCGCTAGCATACAGCACTCTATTCTTGTCCCTTAGCGCAGCTGTCACTGGACTCATCCTCACCAACAAGCTGAGGAAGGATCCTACCCTGGTGGTATTATCGGACGGGGAAACACCAACCTTGTCACAGGGCTACGAGGGCAGGTTTATCTGGATGGTACGACACTGTGAGCACACCGTACCTATCTACTTTTTAACCCCCCTTCCTCACCGTACATCACAGTGATGTTATCCCTCATCGGAGGCATTTTCCTTCCAATCGTACAAGTCCTCCTATACGTCTGGCTCGAGGAGTCGGACGCCGTTAAGTTCACGCTTTCCATCATTACGTTATTTGCCATGTTACCCATAGTGTTCGTACTGCTTCCTTCAGGCGACGGCAAACGCAGTCTCGTTAGAACTTGATTCAGCAATGGACTCGCTCACTGACTTAATATCACTACATACGGTAGGATTGTATATTGGTTCAAAAAAAGAGGGCTGGGATAGATATACTAGCGGTTATTGTATGTATTCACTCCGCTAGATAAAATCACGATGCTAAGTTACTTAATCTCGCTCAACGAGCACTGGTAGAACGATTAAGTATGGGTTTCCTATCTGCGACCCCCCACACTAACTTGACTGGATCGAGGCGCCTTCCAAGTACCATATCCACGTTATCGGACCTGTGAGGCTGTGAATCACTTAGGTGACCTGAAAGGTCACAAATGGATCAATGTGTCAGCGTTCGATGGTGAAGACAATATGCCACAGATGGGCTGGAAGACGCGTGCTCTAGTGGCTTTTTAGCTAGCAGTTCAGGTGCAGTGCTTAGGCTAAGCTCCTTTTCCGCTTTTCGCCCCCCTTATTGAGGTCCTCGGAGATCTCACCTGGTTATGATCTATCCCCCATTCCTGTCTTTTCTGTAGCTGCTGGGGAAGATGTGCGGTAAAGTGAGACGGCGCGCAGTGTAATACAGAGGAATCCTCGTCCGCATCCGTACCCAGCCCATTATTATCCCTCATGAAATGATTCGTTCAGCGCTGGCGTCCGTAATTGACATGGTGCAGAAATCAACAGGTCAATGTGGATGTTCGCGCCGAAGTGCGGTTTGGACAGAACGACTAACTTACTGTACTTGTGCACGGCCACTGTGGTCGCCGCATGTCTTGCTGTTGCTATCATGTGCATGTGCCACCTCGCTCTGTGACTGCTACTAGACGCGTGCTGTGGCTGCGCGGACCCGCGACTCCGACTCGGAGCCATTGTTCCCTCGTGCCAGTGAATGGGACTTCACAGCTTCACCCTTGGCTTCAAGTTCGCCATTATATACAGTATGATGACTTAGGCTTCGCATGACTTTCAAACTTCGGCCCAAGCTTCGGCCAGACTACGACCTTCGGCCTTAGGACCTATCAATCTATTCAAGTTCATACTGCAACATTGCTTGTAAGTGTTGAGTCCCCAATTGTACTTCTCTGCTCCTTCTCTGCTTCCTTTGTTTGTGTAACTCCAACTCCAGTGGATGGTTACATGGACGGTCACATTGGAACGACAATTGGTTGCCAACTTCAACAACCGTGGTACGTGGATTTTACAATGTATATTCCGATCGTTCTCATAAGCTCTTTGGCTATCAGCCTATCAGGCGAAGGCATTGGCTGTTGTCGGGGTCTACTTTCTCTCCGTCGTCAAAAGTACTTTAATTTTCCATGGGTCTCAAACGAATCGCGCTCTCTGAATGTCCACCTATAGTGCGCTATCCTTCATCCTCAGTGTGGCGCTTAGTGGGCTTACTCTAACGAACATGTTCGGGGAGTTCCCAGCACAATGGGGCTTCGGGTCGCAGCGGTCGTGGGTCTGGGTGATGTGGCATTGTGAGTGTTCCGTATCCATATTACGGGCTCGTTCTCCTCACCTGCCAGTGCAGACCGCAGACCTGATCTCCCTGATCGCGGGCATCACATCCCTGATCGCGCAGGTGCTCATGTTCGGTTGGCTGGAAGAGATGATCGTTGTCAAAGGCACACTCTCAATCGGCATGACGTTCTCCGTGCTATTGCTTGACCACCTCATACGACTTCTGTTACGAGACTAACTGGACGTCAATAATACTCATGGACCCTCTCTCTGGACCATGAGACCGTCAATTTCCCCTCCGGTATGAAGGGGATATTGTTTACAGTATTCATTTTCCCTTCTTCATTTCGATTTACTATCCACTGTCGTTTCAACATTAGAAACATGACAGTGAAGTTATGTTGCAAGTTAGGTACATTAGATGTTACTGAATGCATATGATGACTGACCCAGCGACCGGCTAGTTTACTCGGGGCCTGGAGCCCACCCTCCAGTTTCCGGTGAGTCTGTGAGGCTGCTGTCGGTCGCGCATACAATCGATCACAATTTATCAGATTTTCGATACTAAATAACTTATCCGTAGGAACTCTCGTCAGTCAGTGTAGCTTGAACATATAAAAACACTGTCTGTTCGATTGATTTTGACAAATCAACACGAAAGCAAACAGCATTCCATGCTAACTCCATAAGATACAAACTAGATACAGAGGCTGAATAAGGGTTAAGTAAAGCAATTCTTCCACAAGGTAGTATAGCCACAGCACTAGCGCGGAATGAACGCCGCCCAATCCACAGGCCTCCAATCCCTCTTCTCCACCGTGCCCACGTCAGACAGGTGCCTCATCGTCGGCCGCCCATGCGGGCAGTTCCACGGTTGCTCCATCGTTCCCATGTGCCGAATAATCTGATTGATACGTCAATACGTGAAAGAATACGTTGCGAAAGGAATAGATAGTAGCGGACGGCAACCCCCGGTGACATTGGGAATTGTACTCACGGTCGTCATTTGTTTGGCGTTTAGCGGCTCGCCGACCTTCGTGCTCTTGTGACACGCACGCATCGCAAACATAGCACGTGTCTTCGACGAGCGCACCAGAGTACCCGCGGGCCGATCTCTCAGAAGATGGAGGATCTCCTCCAGATCTATGAATGCGCCAAGTTTAGTCGTCTGATGTACCGAAGGATGCGTGACGTACCCTGGATGTCAAACTCGGTCTTCTTGCTGACAGGCTGCGCCACGAGCTTCAGTCGCCGCCCCGCCAGCGAGTCCTCCTCAACCGCAACCTCGAACCCATTCTGCTGAAGCACGCCCATGTTCTCAAGCGCGACGAGCTCGTCCGCGGCCGTCAATTCCAGCACGCGCGGGCTATGCCATAATCAGATAATGCAAAATAAAAGTTAACTTAAAGCGAACGCACGTGAACAACCGCTGCGACTCGAGGCGCGTCGTCTCCTGCAGCGTCTCAAAATTATACTTCTCATCCGCCGCATGCTGGTCCACGATAAACAGATCGTCGTTCGCCGCGCCCACCGCATCCGTCTTGCGCAGGCGCGCGACGATAAATCCGAGGTTAAACTGCCCGACCACGCGCATGGACCCGAAGTCCGCTTTGGAGAGCACGCGCGAGAGCGTCGCCGTGGCATTCTCGTCATCCGCCGCGAGGTCCGCGTGCTCCAGCTCCGACGCGCGAGGCGCGGGCTGTGGGGCGGACGCGGACGCGGCGCTGCGTTCGAGGTACGCGGACCATGTGCTGGTCATGCGCTCGAGGTCAAATGCGAGAGGCGGTGCAGCTCCGACGACGGTGCGCACGACTTCGGTCCGCGATCTTGAGACGGCGTCGTGCGACGATGATGCAGTAGCAGCGGCGGTGTTGCTCGGGGGTGCGCTGTCTGACGGCGAGTCGTCCAGCAGCAGGATCTCATCGCTTGATGTGGGTTCGGCCCGTTTTGAGGCTGGTGCGCGCGCTTTCGGTTTTGGCTTTGATTTGGGGGCCTCGTCTTCGGTATCGGGGCGATCGACCGCCATCGTCTCGTCCACGAGGTCCGTCGATGATGACACCTTATCGCCGGCTTCGATGCCGTCGTCGTCGTCATCGTCGTCCACCTTCTTCGAACCTCGCTTCGCCTCCACGACCTCATCATCATCCCCAGTTCCTTCCTCTTCCTCCGGGCTGCCTTCGTCCTCATTGTCCCGCACGACATGGACCCCATCACGAGCAAATCCCGCCAGACGAGCACGCATGCTGATCCTCGCGTTCTTGCTGGTAGTAGGCCCACTGACATCTGCCAGATGTGGGCGCTTGCGCGGCGCCCCTTCGTGGCCTGGCTTGAGATTCCACGACGCGCCGGACGTGTCGAGTACCATCTGCACTCCCCTGCCAGTGCCGTTTGTATTGGTGGACAGGATTTGCTCTACCCGCGCTGGGGTACGGCCTGGGCCGGCTAGGCGCGGAGATGTGGCGGGAGAGGCGGATGAAGCTGAGGCAAGTGCAGGGGAAGGTGAACGTGCAGTAGCGACCTTTTTGACGGGACGTGTCTCCTCATCAGAGACGGAATCTGGCGATACTGAGCGGGGTCGTTTCTCAACTGGGCGGGGGTCGTCTGAAGGTGATGAAGTATTGTCGGGTTCCTGCTCCGAGGGAGGGCCAACAATATTATCCGTAGACGCGGCCTCGCTATTTGGTTCGCCAGTTGCAATGTCTCCGATTTGCTCCGTACCAGTGACGTCGTCGTCGTCTGGGATGAATAAGGGTTGCTTTGCGTTACTTGTCGAGCCGCCCTCTTCTGTCGAAGGTGGTTCCCTCTCCTTCTGAGCGAGGGCGACCTGCGTTGCGTTAAGCACAAAACTTGACCGTGCAGTATCGAACTCTTCTGTCAGCGCCAACTGGAGGTTTCTGTGAGGTTGATGAATGCCAATTGTGGGCTGTCAAGGCGTACCTTGAGGGACTCAATCAGACTGTTCTCGCTGTGCAGGAGGATAGTCCGCTTGTCTGGGCTAACATTGATGTCACAGGAGTCTGTGGAACAACATTCACTTCACGACGAATATATGTGGAATGATTTCTGGTCTCACCGGTCGGCAAAATGAAGTCTGCTATGACAAAGGGAGTTTGGTTAGCATTGAACGTACGATAAACCTCGTTGATTGCTTTTTGCACCTTGGCCGGTGCGCATGGCCGCCCATTGATGAAGAAAAACTGGCGGTCAGTCCCGACCCGCCCAGCACCGGGAGTAAACTTGGAGATCAGCCCTTCCACACGTATTTGACTGCCCGATATGATATGAACACGAAGATGGAGAAGTGGCAAGAAACATACTGGTTACAGACATCGCCTTCGTCCCGGCGTCGCAAAACTGTCTTCTCGGGAACTACCTCGAACGACAGGCGTAGGTCGACAAGATTCTCGAGTTGTTTTGGGCCCCAGAGCGCGCCGACGGAAGCACGAATAGACGTGGCACCGTCCGTGCGGAGCTGTGCGGTCTTCTTTCTGACATAAGTTCCTTTGTCAGCCATACCCGAATCTGAGGAGTATGCGGGATACGCACCCGCCATCGGGGGTGTTAGAGACGGTCAAAACGACGCCATTGTTTTCCCGGGTACATGGAACGAGCGCATAAGCTGTGAGAAGATGCAATGCTTTGCCAAACTCCCGCTTTGCGTGGCGCTCGAACTCCTTCCGTCTGACGGGAAGCGGCGTGAATAAGCCCGTGATGCTAACTGTGGTCCCGCGCTACGCTACTGTCAGCACGTAGATAGGGCAGGGGAAAAGGCACCAACCTGACGCGCCACCTTCCCGCTGTGGCTGGTGAGGCGACCTGTATTATCAAAAGCGAGGACGGTGCCCATCGGTGCCTGAGAGGACGTCGCGGTGGTGACACTGACGCTCTCTGATAGCGCGCACAGCGAAGAAAGGGCCTCTCCACGAAAGCCAAAAGTGAGTACGGAGGTCAGGTCGGAAAAGGAAGCAAGCTTTGACGTGTAGTGTTTCAGCGCTGTTCACGATGAGTGAGGTCGAAATGGAAATGAAATGGTGGCGATATACCTATGGACTCATAATCTTCTGGCGCGATACCACTCCCATTGTCAATGACTTCGATGGACTTCAGGCCGTAGTCTTTAAAGCGGACCTCTGCAGCAGCTCTCGGCCAAGGGGCACGATGCAGTAATAGAATATCACGAACCGATGTTTGTTGCACCTGCATCTAGGGCATTTTCCACGAGCTCTTTTGCAGCCGTCTGTAAGTCTATAACGACCTGACCCGAGGTAATGCGATGGACCGAGTGGGAGTCGATGGCTTTGATGGCTTTCTTTGACTCCGAGCTCGTAGCAGCGCTATCAGACATGGCTATTGAGGAATGTTGAGGGACTCAAAGCGAGATGCTATGCATGTATCGTAGGTTGAAGACGACAGGTCGACGGCAACGGCGATCAGAGCAAATGGGCGCTTGAATTGGCGCGTAAAGCGGAGCGCGTCATTGTCACACAGCACATGACCGTGATGGTCACACCCACACACCTCAATCATCCTCACGGCGGTCGCCATCGCTGCTATGTCTGCGTCAGTCGATGAGCAAGTTGCTAGTCAGGAGAGACAGAATATCTGGACAGAGTTGAAGTCCCTACGCCAGGATGCACAAGCGTTCCGCACAGAAGCGTATCGCCTTCGCACCGCCGGAAGCCTTGATGCGGCTACAAATGAACGTTTGCGGGCACAACAACAGGAACTCGAGAGTCGAGGAGAAACCCTTATCAAGCAGTACGCTCATTACCATATCCCTCCCTTCTACCCAAAACTTATGGTTATGGTGAACAGACTTTCGCCTGGCCGCGAATGGAATGTGGGGCAGGGAGAGGGTATGCGACCGTCTCCTTCTTGACACGTCTGTCTCATCGGTGGCTGCCCTTTCTAGCCAGCGACAACGCGATGGATGTGTCATCCTCCAGTCAACCGCAGTTGACTGCTGGAAACTGTCTTCAATTGCAGGGCTGAGAGCACAGATATTGTAGCGTCAGCACTCGACGTCTCCACACCTACATCCGTAGTCACTGATTCAATGACTAACAGATCCAAATGTAGTACCCCTTCCGGGTCACCTTCAGCTGTTATACCATCCAGGCCATATTGCGAATGTTTTTACTCGCTACAAGTTCACTGTAACCAATGGAATTTGCCTTTTGTCCCGACCACTAAGAAATGATCCGTAAGCACTCACTACTGGTGCATATCAAGAGAATTCTCGAACCTTTTCCAATGAGGTTATGAGGTTATACAAAGTAGGCTGCGCCTTGTCTGCGGCACGGTGAGGTGTCGGGAGCTCGACTCGGCTTATTCTGCTATTTTGAGCTCAGGCTGCACTAACTTGTTGCTGGCGAAGACCGAATCTGACGTCGGGAAAGAGCCGGCTGGGTGCATGGGAAGGGTGCGAATTTCCGAACTGGAAATCGGCCGCTTGGCTTGGCGACAACCTTTTTTTTTTTTTGGCTGCTTCCGCGCACGACAACGTGGAGGACATAATGCCATAAGATTTCATGGTACATTATCTGGTTTCTACATTTCTACGTTATTAGGCCGTGGGTCACTTCGAATACTCGGTGTAGCGTTTAATTCGACCGAACTTTGCCCTTAGGTGCGCCCTCGGGTTTCAAATCCTATAACACCTGCGGGTCGTGTCCTGTCAAGACAACTGTAAATCCCCGAGATGCACGATAAAAGCTCGCTCCCGTCATATTTTAGTCTTCTTGTGCTACCTTTAGCCATCCCTGAGCCCCCCGTGAACATCTATTCATGCGTTGTCACCATCTCTCTGTGCTTTCTCTACTTTCCGCCGCGCTCGCATCCGCCCCTTCACTACCTTGGAATGGCACACATATCAAACACACTTGGAATACTGTCCCGCCCAACTGGGACACCCTCGGCTACCCTCCTGCCCGTACCACCATCAACCTTCACATTGCGCTCAAGCCTCACCGCGACAACGCCCTGATTGATGCGCTTTATGCAGTCAGCGATCCCAGAAGCTTACAGTACGTCCTCTCCAATATTCCCCTGCGCACGATGTACTCACGTGTGCCGCGGCTCTTTTGCAGGTATGGCGCACACCTTTCAAAAGAGCAAGTCGCACAACTTGTCGCGCCGCACCCGGACACCCTCGAGCTCATCCACTCCTGGCTTGAACACCATGGTGTACCGAGGACCTCTATCTCAACATCACAGGGTGGCAGCGGGCTGACGCTGACAGACGTACCCGTGTCCCAAGCCAACGAACTGCTCGGTGGATCATACCAGCTCTACCGGCCCACAGGGACGAACGATACCGCTATTCTGCGAACAGTCGGCTATGCACTTCCCGCAGTGCTACACGACCACGTGCGAACAGTCGTACCTACGACATACTTCGCCTCCTCGCGTACTTTGCGGAAGACACCGCGGAGGCGCTCTGTTGGAGAAACTGCGGATATGGCATCGAGGGCTGGGTCTCAAAGTACTGTCGAGCCGGCGGACCTGCGCTCGCTGTACAGGACGGTCTACTATGTGCCTGCTGCAACTGACCGGAATGAAGTCGGAGTTGCGGGCTGGGAAAACGATTACCCAAGTCCGGCGGATTTAATGGAGTTCATGATTGAATATCGCAAGGACGCGGTAGACGCGACTTACAGCGTCGAGGAGATCAACGGTGGCGGGTACAACCCGAAAAAAGCAACCATCGAGGCGAGCCTCAACATGCAGTACACGCAGGCATTGGCGTACCCAACCAAGCACATCTTTTACAGCACCGGCGGCGATGTGGCGATAGAACCTGACACCGACGAACCAGCCAAGGGCGACATGTGGTTTGCGTGGCTCAACTACATGCTCGCTCAGGAGACCGTTCCGCTGACGGTCAGCGCACCATATGGGACTATGAGGAAGATATCCCGTTGGAATATACATTACCTTGTGCGATTTGTTCGCCCAACTCGGTGCGCGTGGTGTTAGTGTCATTTACGCGAGCGGCGACGATGGCGTTGGCGAGGAGACTGCTTGGACGCGATGGAAATGTCCAGTTCGTTCCCGAGTTCCCTTCGTCCTGTATGTGTGGCGTTTCGTCCCTCTTTGAAAGCGATACACTACAACTCACTCACCACGCAGGTCCCTGGGTCACTAGCGTGGGGGGTACGATGGGCGAGCACCCCGGGGTCGCAGCGGAACTCTCTGGGGGTGGCTTCTCAAACCATTTCCTGAGACCCGAATATCAGGATGATGTTGTGCCTATTTTCCTGGAACATCTCGGAGCCAGCACGAGGGCTTGTACAAGTGCGTTTTCTGCATAACCTGACTTGAACCATTCTTACTTTTTTTGTGGTTTACGCAGCGAATACGGTCGCGGCATCCCCGACCTCGCTGCGCAGGCCCTCGGATACCTTATTGTCGTAAACGGCGCGAAAAATATCGTGGACGGCACAAGCTGCGCGACACCGGTGTGTCTTCCCCTCCTCCCGCCACTGCGTCGTTCATCCTCAAGAACCCAGCTGACTGCCGATGTACAGACCGTAGCGGGAATAATCTCACTCCTTAACGACTACCGACTCTCAATAGGCAGAAAACCGCTCGGCTTCCTCAATCCCTGGCTGTACGGCCTCGGCCGCGCAGGCATCACCGATATCAAATCTGGTTCTAACCCGGGCTGCGGCACTGAGGGTTTCCCGGCCATCGTGGGATGGGATCCTGTTCGTCCCGACGAGGGTTGCCTCTCTTCCTATTCAATGCTGACTGATTTTCGACGCGCGCTAGGTGACGGGTCTTGGGTCACCGGACTTTTTGGACCTGCAGGACATACTTTATCGTATGGCCCACGGACTAATTGGTTCCGCCTCCTCACCCATAACATCCCAACTGGAGCCTCAGACCGACGTAGGGCCTATAAACACTTTGAGTGACACGACGCACTCGCAGTGGACAAAAATACCGTCTGCCGTACCCACCGCCTGACGCAGTTGCCCTACTGGGTAAATAAGCCGTCATCTTATACTCCAGGGTCAAGCAGCTCGCCGGGGATCGCGTTTGGGGACCCTGACGGGGAAACCTTGACGGCACTTCTGGCCGGTCGCACCCTTTTCGCCTTTGGCCATGCAGGTGAACTCAAGCATTGGAAGAAGAAGCCCTGTGAGAAACCGCGTGGTGCCGACGCCTCTCAAACACCCTCATTATGAGGTTATTTTGCCTCCCCTATGACAGGAAGGGACACCTAGACGACCCTGGAATAGCTCAAATCTTCGTGGCTGCAACTAAATTCGGTTATCATTCGCAGGCCATTGGGGCGATTCGCCGATATGCACACGGCCCGCACAGAGGTTATAATCGTTAAACAGAGGGAGCGAGGGAGGAGGAAGGGAAGTACCGTCGTAGAGTCGTTGTCGTCGTTACAGTGAAGACGATTGAGACGAATATGAGCGTAGAACGACCGGAGAGATGGGGCCAGTTGAGTTGAGCTGCGCCATTCATAGTACCTCACCCTGGTATGTGCTAGAATGGACGTTGGATGGTGAGGCATATTGGGCCGCTGCTCAAAGAAGAGCTTGGATCCATAAGCGCTCGTGTCGCAACGATAGTATAGTGAACTCGAAGGCTTCGCACCCGCACCGCCGATCTAACCAATGCAGGGTAAAGATATGTCAGGAAAAGGAAGGTGCTTCGCACTGTAGTATTTTGGCAGGAACTTTGACAGGAACGAACAACCACGGCCAACAACCTCCAATTCCGCCACACGTGACTATGGCAACAACCAACCGGGCCTGCTGCGAGGCCACCACATGTCCAAGTCGATGATGTCGATCAATCGAAAGTTCCAAGTGCGTCGTTAGAACTTGTGCGGAATGTCCGCTGAGCCATATCTGATGATCCCTAGATGGTCAGAATAACCAGACATGAACGACGACCCGGGACTTACACATGGTCTCCATTGGTGGAAAAAGCTCGATGTCGACTCCTGCACTCTAGAGGGCCGAGAAAGTTTGTCATGCATGTCATGATTTGATCAACTGATTAACCTGAATTTTTAACCCTCTCCTGACTCTAGTAGTTTGTCGCTGGGTCGCACAAGGGTGGCATCAAAGCTTGCACCCACTCAACCATTTTCTCATGTCATCGGTAACAAATGTTCTTTCCACTGTTCCATCATTCAATGGGTGTAACAGAAGGAATAGCAACCCTGCGACTACCGCAGAGATCGTAAGCTGTTACATTAATTGAAGAACGCCCTGATGAAGTCCCATTTTCTATCTTCGGTTATCAGAACTTCAGAAGATCCCACAATTTTTGATATTAAATTTCACAGAGATCCGTCGACAGAGTTTGCCCATGGACTTCATCAAGACGACGACTACGATCCAGAATGCGTACGTCAGTTCAAATTCGATCACCTTTTCCTTGACAACGCCAAGTCACACATGCCATGGATGTCCGACAACGACAACCGATGGAAACGTCACCAAGCGGTTGTCTTGTAAGGTGAATACTCTCCCAGGTGCGTAGTACGATCCAACCCGTGTACATTTGAGACGTTGGCGACATTACAGATTCAGAAGACATTCAAGTTATCCTTTACAAGACTGCGGTAATTGCCCCTCTATCACCGATTCGTCTCAGCGCCGGAGGTGACAGAAATGTTGACGGACTGATCAGATGCCCGAACCTCCAGCGGACTCGGGCCGGGTATTAACTATATAAGCCACGAGCCATCAACTAACATCGTACCAGAAACCGCTCTCTTCTGGTGCCGGTTACAATATCCGAAGAGCAGACAACAACTAGGCAGTCCGCGCCCCTACCTCAGCTAGGACAACGGGGGAGCTTCCATGGTAGTACGTTGTTTCATACAACGAAACTGCAGTTGCCATAATACGTTCTGATGCTTCTTTTCCACGCGAGCGGCGGGAAAACGTGCCCAACCCGAACACCTGAAACTACCAACGCCTGATCACTCGATACCCCATCGTTAGCTCCGCTGGCTTGTCCAACGATCCCACCACCTCTGCTTCAGCAGGACCAAGAGGTGCTGTCTGCGCCTCCGGTTTGGAAGGAGGAACAGCATACAAACCGGTCAAGACGTATGTAGTCGACTGCTATGACCCTTCAATCCGGAATAGCTTCCGGCATGAACGTTCTTTCTCTTGTTTCCCGTGCGAATTCTCATGGTCACTTGGTCAATGAGACTTAATGTTTGCTTTCGGCTGCTGGAATCTATGTCTCACTGGTTAAAGTTTGTCAAAGTCACAAATGCACGCAATACTCGTTGTATGGTGTTGCGCACGGTATCTGCGACCCAGCGATCGACGCAATTTGCTCTTCAGCCTATCAATTGTCGTCAAAACACGCCCACAAGGTCACATGAGAGCATCTATTCTTAACACGCGTATGAAGCCTGTATCGTTTCGTCTATCGCTCATCGGCACTAGTACCATCTGAATCAGTCCTATCACGACTTTGAGTTCAGCTAGTGGACTTTCCCACTAATTGCGTCCGTATCCTGCTCTGAACGATGCACTTGGGCCTCCGAGTCATGGCTGCATTTTCTTCGGGCTTTCACTTCGTGATGAGTTCTTGCTTGCGTGGTGGGCGTGAGGACCTGATGTAGTGACAGATTATGCCAGTACACTTGTGATGCACCACAACGACATGCGCCCTGCGCGCGGCCTCCTGGCCGCATATCTCCTCCTATCTGGTTAGGATAGACCACATGCCAGCCCTCAAGCCTCAAGGGCGACATGCGGCAGCGGCGCAATACAACGTATGTGGTTCACAAGACTCCTTCGCGGTCTAAAAATTCCTCAGCAGTCTCTTCGGATTCGGAATTGGCACTCTAGAGAAGTGGGTGGTGACATTGGGAAATTGAAGGAGGCTCTCCAGAGTGAAAAAGGGTTCAATGTCACGCGTCACGTGTTTCACGTCATTCGCTGGCGCTCATCTAGTTGAAGGTACTTACGAGAAAGGTATCACAGCACAGCACAGGAGTATTATCTCAACGATATCAACTCTAGACGGGCTATGACGGAAAATCATCACCTTCAAGTTTGGCTCCATTTCTTAAAAAGAACCTATGTCTGACGCACTAGTACGTTCAAGTATTCATGATTAAGATAAGACGTATTCTTTTCTTTCCCAGGGCTTTCCCGGGCCCCAGGGTGTCCTTCCAGACACTTTAATCGTTGTGGCGGTAAAAGCCCTTTTCACGTTGTAACCTCGAGGATTTTCATATAAGATGTCGACTCACGCAGGCTCAGGTCCACCCCCAACCCCATTTATGAAAACCAACCTTGCTGGTAGGTGCTACGCCATGCACATTCTTTCCGTGCCGTTCTTAAACCGTGTTTTGTGCATAAAACCCCCAGATATCGTCAAGTCGTCGGATGATGGCTTGTTGGCAATATACGAGGGCTCAATGACTGTAGTGCGTAGATTCTCAATATTGAATACATGCCCACCCTGCTAGCGTTTTCTCACGAGTTCGGTGGTATCAGATCGGAATATTTGTCGGAATCCAGGGCCCTTTGCTCTTCTACTTCTTAAACGACTCCAATTTCCAGAAAAGTGGCAGTGTCGCGAAGCAAACACTCTTGGCTTTGGCGCTCTGTGGCCTATTCCTCTCCCTCAGCGCTGCGGTCGCCGGACTCATCTTGACGAATGAGCTTGGCAAGACCCCTACTCCTCAACAGCTGTCGGACGGGGAGACACCAGACACGTCACGAGGCTACGAGGGCAGGGCCTGGGTGAAATGGCACTGTGAGCGATCCATATTTTCAATTCAACTTGAACCTTTCCTCATCCCAAATCGTAGGGATCTTCTCCCTTGCCGCAGGCATCGTACTCCCGGTAACGCAAGTTCTCGTATACGTCTGGTTGGAGGAGTCAAACTTCGTTAAGATCACCCTTTCAATCATCACCGTTTTCTCGGTCCTACCCAGCCTGTACCTCATACCGCTTTTTATGGCAACTGCAAACCCCACGGCAACTTTCACACTTGATTCACACCGTGGGCCCATTCATTTAAGTTTCCTTTTCTTTTGGTTAAAACCACAACCCACACGTGTGCGTGGCTGCACGCCGTGTGTGTTCCGGACATGATCAGACTTTAGACCTGCACCTTTGAGGCTCTGGAAGCGCTCGTATAGCTATCTTAACGTGACGTATGTACGAATGTAAGTTCGCCGCTAAGAAGATATTATTGTAGTACTGTACAAGTTAGCCTTCAATTCAACAAGACCACTGAATCCGTAACCAGCGCTTAACGGCATGAATAGATCGCCTGCGGTTGCACTGTGCATCCTTGCGCATACTGGCTTACTGTAACTGGGTCGAGGTGACCTCTGGGTGCGACATCCCTTCTAGTATTTACATCTTTCAAAGTTGGAGGACTAATATGCCGTGGGTGGTAGGTACGGGCGGCCCCGTGGCATTTTGGCTATCTGGTCAAGCGGTGCATGCGCTGCGCAAGAGCTATTGGGATCAAGTGATTCACGCACAGCTTCGTTTCTCAGCCTCGTGCCCTCGTCAGGCATCTCGTCGGCTTGACGTATCCACTCCCCCCCCAATTCCAGTCTGTTCTGCGTGAGTTGTTGAGGAAGGTGTGTTTCCTGGCGCCAGTGAACTGGCCCGCGGCGGGGAATATAGAGGAGTCATCGTCCATCCCATATCCATCCCTCGTTTCCCCCCAAAAATAATTCAAACGCCGGCGTCTATGATTTAGGTGTTTGTGAAGATCAAAAGGTAAATGAAAACTTGTGGATACTCTCTCTAAAACTCGAGTGGATGACACGTTCGGGTGGACAGCACACTGGCAGAAACACAACCTAAGAACACATTACTGTACTATCCATGTAAGCTAAGCCATGTCAGGAATGATAAAGGTGGGCGTTAACCAATCTGCACGCGCACTGCATGAGGATTATTTTGATGAGAAATGGTACCAACCTTTACCTTCAGCAATACACCGAGTGGTCCACGCCTTGATGGGCACGTACGTCGCGCGGTTCCAGCACGGTTCCAAGCAGGCGACGCGGAAGAGGCAGCACCCTACCCCTGTAGTAACGTCATCTACCCACACGGGGGATTACTTCCTCCTTTCACGCCTACGGGAACATCACCTGTTAACAGCTCTACTCCTCAGCGAAAGGAAATCCACCAACTACTAACTTACAGGAAAGCAGCGCCGCATATAAACCAAAGTCAGTATCGGTGGCCGAGGTGCTGCCAGAGTCCGCTTAAGGAAAACAGACCAACGGAGATGCGGCTATGCTGCCACTACCACGATATATACGGGATCTTTGACATCTGACGTCCAGCCCTAGCATTACTTTTAGCTTCACGCCTGATACCTTGGCCTACCTGGAAAGAAGCCCAATTATAGCAGCAGAAGACCCCGTATAAGAAGCGCTGGCAACATATCGTCTTTGCCGACCGCAACCTCGCTTGCTCTCCGCGGGCCGCGGGAGTGTGGAGGGCACTGTAGGGAAAAGATTGCATATGTATAGGGGTTTGCTTACAAAATACCGGAACTACATCTTGCGGAGGGTCGTGCAAGTATTGACTGTATGTATTCGGGAGCCAAGACGGTCATCTGCTCCAGCTTCCAGGCCTGATGGGATTGACGACCCAGATCACTGTGATGGAGCCGAATAAGCCAGTGTCGAAGATCGTTCACATCCACTTTGTGTCTGGGTCGCAAAGTATCAGGCCTCTACTGTGATGGCTCCGATAAGAGCGTGTGCATTGCGCGGACAGTCCGCTGTTCTGCTCGTTTGTTCATGTTTCGCATATTATTTACGTAATTCACCTACCAGAGCACAATTGATTCCTCACTCCCATCAAATAAATTCTTGAAGCTGATTCGTGATGACAGGTTATCGAGAGAGGATGCAAGCCGCATCCTCCAACTCAGCTCGGGGCAGATACCTCTGAGGGCACGAGAGGATGGACAACTGGTGCCGAGCTTGCGGGTACTGCCGGGCTCAGAGAGCAAAAGGTCAGAGCAACATGCCCTCTTCGAGATATGACGGAAGCCTGAACGATATGACTGGCCAGTACAAGATTCACAGCGGCATCAAGCGTACCGACATCACCCACCCTCATCAACTGGTGGCAGTGCGGCACTCGCTCCACCTCGTTTTGGTGCGCAATCGCGCCTCAGCTTTCTCAACACGTCACGGTGACGAGTCACCAAGCTATGCTGGAGGGGGGGGGCGGGGAGGCTATAGTTGTATGGAAAGTGAAGGCCACGAATCGGAAATTCCATGCCAGCGCGTGTCTTGGAGTGGCTGTGATTCCACGAGTAGAAACACGCTTTCCCCTCATTTTCTGGTCTTGCACCGCCTCATGTTTACTTCATATATATAATACAGCGTGCTTTTCCTCCCCCCTCTTCTTTGACAGATTTTCTTCCACAGGACGAATACAAAGATGGTGATGCCACAGAATAGCGATTGGTTGCCAGGTTCAACGAGCGTGGTAAGTGGATACACTCCGGACGTCATGAGTAATCTCACGGACTGTATGGATTTCGAACGAAGGTCTCAGCTTGTATCGAGGCTCTCTTGCTTTCTGTTGCCAAAAGCAACTCCAATGTTCATCAATGCACCGCCTCGCATGCACTTTTGGTGTCCACGTATAGCGCTCTATCCTTCTTCCTCAGTGCGATGCTTAGCAGGCTCATCCTAATGAACAAGTTTGGAGTGTTCCCGGTATGGGGATCCTGGAAAAAGGACCAGTTCAATGGGGTTATGGATCGAAGCGTTCCTGGGTATGGGTGATGCGGCACTGTGAGTGTCTCGTATTCATAACACTGGCTTGTCCTCCTTACCCACAGATCGCAGATCTGGTCTCCCTGATCGCAGGTACCATATCCGTGATCGCGCAGGTGTTCTTGTACGGTTGGTTGGAGTCGTCTATATACGTCAGAGGCCCACTTTCACTCGTCCTGGCGTTCGGTGTGCTATTTTTGACGCACTTCATACGCCTTTTTTTACGAGACTGACATCCTGACTGCTGCTGGTGCCACGCCCTTCGACAGCCTTATCGGATGAGGTCAGACGTAAGATTCTATTTATGTTTCGTAAACTTGTCCTCATAGCGCCGTACTTATCGAGGTTTATGGTCATGATACGAATATATTCTCTCCACACTAAGTTACTTTAGATGCTCTATCGACACCAGAAATATCCATTTTTTATGTCAGTGGGAGAAATTAGTGCCTAACCCTGCGACGGGTTAATTTTCTTGCATTGATGCGAGTGATATGAGACGGCCATGCTCGTAGCGATGGAGCGAAGGGATGGTGACTCAGAGCCGCGGGCCTCTCTTATCATTGCAAGGCCGTCTGTCGAGATCTTGCTAAGTTCAACGGATGCGGAGCGAAGAGCGGTTCACAGAGTCCGCAATGAGCTTACGAGGGAGAGAGGAAGAGAGCGATTCGCCGGACTTTCGCCGGAAGCATCCTCCTTCTCATCGGCAACGCACGTGACAACGAAGTTGAGAGCCTCCCTCCTTCGTGGTGGAGGCCGCCAGCAGCACGAGCGCTGATATCAAAGCTGACATAGTAATCATGATGTTGCTCCATGATGCAACGCATGGCTAGACTCGTGACCAGCCACAGAGCCTGCGCCCCAGAGTGAGTGGCTGTTCTACGTAGTTATGTCCGGCTCTGACCCGTGTAGTAAACGCGGGGACTGAATGGACCTTCCCATGGCTTCCAGGCTTCTCTGCCAAACGGTGAAGCAACCCGATTGCCATTTGTCGCCTCGCCTTCTTTTTCAACAAATCGTCGTCTTTCGTCCCTTTGCCACTTCCTACCTTCCTACACACTACATCTCGCCATGAGTGTTGAACAGCCCTTCAAAATATCCGTCCGGATGACGCCCTCGCGCTGCTCAAACGTAAGCTCGACGACACTCGTCTGCCAGACGAGATCAACGCCGCGGAGTGGGCCTATGGCGTGCCGCTCGCCGACATCAGCCGGCTCGTTACCAGATGGAAGGACGGGTACGACTGGCACCCACGAACGCGAGCTGAACGCGCTGCCCATGTTCACGCGCACCATCGCAGTTGAGGGGTTCGGCGAGCTGAGCGTGCATTACGTGCACCAGCGGAGTACCGTCGAGGGTGCCATCCCGCTGCTCTTCGTCCACGGTTGTACGTCGTCTCCCGTTTCTGCCCTGACAATCAGCTGTAAGTCATACATGGCGCACAGGGCCAGGGAGTTTTCTCGAAGTGACGAAGATACTGCCGCTCCTGACGGGAGTTTCTCCTGAAAACCCGTCGCTCCACGTTGTTGCACCGAGTCTTCCTGGGTATGCATGGTCGGAAGGGGTGCTGGAGAAGGGTTTTCAGGCGAAACATTATGCCGAGGTAAGCAACATTTGACCCTGTAGTCTTCTCGCTGACGCGCTGACGACTCCAACCCAGCTCTTCAACAAGCTGATGATCTCGCTGGGCTACTCCGAATACGTGACTCAAGGAGGAGACTGGGGCCATGTTGTAAGAGCACCATATATTAACTGAGGCAGCTCAGCAACTTTGAATTTATCATAGGTGACGCTCACGGCGGCCTCCAAATATGGTCCTCAACACGTCAAAGCGTGTCATACAAATATGCCCTTGTAAGTCGCTCTATCAGCACTCCAACTACTCTCTGCCGATTCTCAACTTCGCTCTTCCAAAAAAATAGATGCGAGCCACCCAAACGCTTCGGAAATCCCATAGTTCTACTCAAGTGCTTGATCACGTCCTTCACGGCGCGTGAGCGAGAGGCGGTAGCAGTTACCAAAAACTTCCTCAAGAATGGCATGGGCTACTTTTTCGAACAGTCCACTAAGCCGCAGACGCTCGGGTTCAGCTTGGCCGACTCGCCCGTCGGGCTGCTGGCGTGGATATACGAGAAGCTCGTCACGTGGACCGACGCGTATCCGTGGACCGACGACGAAGGTGCATCACCCACCGCGTATTATCCCAACCTAACTGAACTAACTGGTTTCGTAGTACTCACGTGGGTCTCGATTTATTGGTTCTCGCGTGCCGGGCCCGCAGCGTCCGTTAGGATCTACTACGAGTTCGAGCGAGCGAATACAGTGATGACTTTCCCCAAGACGAGTGTTCCGGTCGGCCTGTCCTTCTTCCCCAAGGAGATAATTCAGCCTCCGAAAGCGTGCGTTTCCGACCCTCTTCCCCTGACTATAGTCGACTGATATCGGAGGGCGGGCAGTTTGTTGCGCTCCAAAGGAAAGATCGTGTTCGAGTCGGAGCATAAGGTCGGCGGACACTTCGCGGCATACGAGCAGCCAGAGGCACTCGTAGGTGACCTTCGGGAGATGTTCGGCAAGTCTGGGCCTGCAGCCGGCGTCGTTCCAGGCTGTACCGGTTATTGAGAGAAGTTTGAATCTACAGGCTGGCTGAGAGTGACTTTCTGTAGTCCTTATCATGTAAGAGCCAACATGAACATTACTTCTGGCTTGTCTGCGTAGAGTTCAAGACCGAGAGGTTTCGAACACGGCCAACAGAACCCTCTGTAATGTTCGTATGATGAAAAGAAGTGTCTTGAGCGTGACGTGAACTAGAATTACGCGGTGGTCCGTCGAGCCCTCGCCGCTACTCCCTTGATGCTGCAGAGCATGAACGCGATTTACAGAAAACAAACATTATTCGTACATAGCCATGTCTGCGACTTTGTTGGGAAATAAACTTAGATGTTACGAGGTTTTATTCGTCAGTATCTTATGCCATTTTGTCCCTTTCGTCTTGCGATTTGCGGAGTTTGTGGTCGTGCTTTTGACTTCTGCGAAGTAGGGAAACGAAGAGGTAGTTGAAGTTGGGTTGGAGGGAGATCGTGTAGTAAGGAAGCGATCTCTTCGATAGCGACAACCACATATCGTTCCTACTCTTCTCTTGGTCGGTTGGTATGGTCTAAATCAACGCCCCGTAAATCGGCGATTACTTGCTGCTGCGAGACGAGATTTACAGGATGTGCCCAATTGGGAAGTCCAGAGTCTAAGGGTGGAGGCTTTCTTTCAACTATAGATACTATACCCGTTTCATTCATGTCTACAGTATCACCGTGGCGGTCCAGGTTCGATGCAAAGAGACTGTATCCGAACGATGGTAAGAACAGTCATCCTTGTCGATAGGCGCCAGGCGTGAGGTGAGCACATGCGCGATTTTGCCTCACAGGTCGATCTTTGCGTCGTCGGTCCGCATGTAAGTGTGTGCTTGCGGTTGCCATCGACAAACAAGCGAGCCGAAAACGAAGCCGTAGATAAAAAGCGACAAAAGTATGCAACGAAAGTACGAAAACCCAAGCAAGCGTTTACTACTTATTATACGAAGCTCGACGTCCTTACGTCAAGAGACTAAGCGTAGGTATCTTTCGAGCATTTTCACACAGAGTAAGCCATTCCAAACTGCCTTCCAATAGAATTATGTCTTCGGTGAACTTGAAGGTGTATATGCTTGCGGGCTCAACGTTCAACCAAGGCAATGGTAGGCAAAGGAACGATCGTAGAGCGTGTTATTTATCTTAAAGCGAGTACATAGCACAACGCGAAAGGGCGCACAAACAGAGAGTGCGTTGATGATATGCCGCGCTGAGGGTTAAGCGATGCATGACGACCGAGGGAAGAAAGAAGGCCAGCGTGTAGGGAAGCCGAGGATGCCAGAGAGCTGTTATTGTTAATTCAGAGAGTGGAAAAAAGGCAACCGGTGAGTCCGAGAAACGTCCGCAACTTTGAACGGAAACCCACGACGACACGATCGTGATGCAGCTTGAGGGCATACGACTGTGAAAAAGGGTGCGACATGTTCGTGGGAGAAAGGGTCGGTTGAGCCATTCAGAAAACTCCGCTTTTAATAGGAAAAAGTTGTCCGGGGAAAAGCCGGGAAAAGGGCCCGTTATAATGCTTATGTTGATCTATTGCCGAGATCGGGCCGTAGAATTTCCAGAGACGAATACGCTGTCTTCGTATGGTAAAGTACTACCAAAGGTGATGATGGTGACTCGGTGATGAACGTATGAACGAGGATCGAGGAGCGAACGGATCATCATGAAACGCAGCGCTTACTCCGGTGTTTTGAGCCCACCGGCAGACCCAAGGGCAGACCCAGGCCAATGGGCTGATTCCATCAAGTTACAGTGACTACCGTAAACCATTTTGACCTTGATTTTGACAGACCCATACGAGATACACTTTCACGATGAAAATGGTTACGTGTAGAAACTAATGATGCTACAGTAGTACATGTTAAAAGTCCTGAGATGCCCACTGGGCTCGTGCGAGGAGCGCTGCGGTTTCGCATGCATCATCGGTTCAGCTGCGTAATCGCTCGTACGAAGTTCCCTTTTGATTTATCGTCCGCTTCGTATGTGCTCCCGAACTCCCCACCAGCTGCTTATAACCCACAGTGCCGTGCGATGATCCTTTCCTTTTGTTCATGACGTGGGAGTGTGAGTGTCGTTCAAATTTTTGAACAAAAAAAACATATTGAGACAGTAAGTTAGTGTGGCGAGCGTAAGTTACGATACAGTAGTGCTGCTTAGTAGGAGGAGCACGGGCGCCAACAGCATTGCCGTTTCGAGACTGTTTGGAGTGGTCAGAACGGTCTCCCGGGCCGGTCACCAGTCACCAGCCGTTGTGGACTTTCACAAGATCGCCGGGTGTAATTTTAGACCACAACTTCGCCCATACACCGTACAGTATGTCGAGCCTCAAATGTTTCTCCGGCGCCGAATGAATGCGTGTGAAGGTTGATAAGGGGGGGTCTTCTATCTTCTATCTTGGACTTTGATTCATTGATTTCCCGACTCATGTCCTGATACATTGGAAACCATACTAGGCGAAGCCTCATGTCTCTGTGTGAAAAGAAGTAGGGAACCGGAATAACAGGATTGATGGCTGGTAAATAATCTGAGCCTCGTAATCTGCCGTTGGTCGCCCACATTACCGTTCCGCATGCAAACGTTCTGGGGTGGGCACGAGTTCCTGTGGTATGAGTCAATCGGACTACGCAGTCGATCTCATGGACGTCAACATCGTGCTGCATAACATCCCCCTGGGTCCCACGTCTTCGTGTGGACTCGGAACATTGCGTGCACCCCCCTTTTCTTGTTGATGCCTGCTGCCAGGCAGCATATCACGTTATTGCTGTGACACCCATCCCCTAGTGTGAGTATTACACTTATAGACGCGACGTAGTATAATGGAGTGAGCGTATTAGTGAGTGAGTATCAGTGTGCGGGGCGGATGTCTGTACACAGACGTAGCCTGTCACAGTCTCTGCTCGCACAAGGCAAACCTGAGGTTCAAGTACGAGAAGGTTTTACATAAATATAGTCCATAAAGCTGTACAGTAGGAAGTTTCATGGTCTGCTTCCGCAGAGCGAAATATAATGAATTCGCGGCCATGTGTACTACCAGGAGGGGATCCCGGTAAGTGGTCTGTGGTTCCGAGCGAACAGGAAAAGTGATAAACATAATGCGCGGTTTGCATAAACCCACATAGACAAACTGATGAGGAATCAAATAGAACGGAACGGAATGTAATACTATTGAGATGAAGTGAATACTTCAACAAGGGTCGCAGCGATTATCGATGTACTACTTCAAGTTGTGGCAACCTCCTCGTGCCAGTGCACGTGGGCCGCGTGCCGCCATAGGGAGAGCCTCCAGTTGCGGCATCCTTGGGTCGAGACACGGCCAGGCCCATGCCCACGGACTCATCCCAAGTGAGTACCAACTCTCAACAGCAGTTGAGAAGAGCGTGCACTCGGTACGATCTAAGGGAGGTTTCGGTCAGCTAGGGAGAGTGAGCTTCGCTGAGAGTATCCGGTGGACGAGCTTGTGGCTGTTCATTACCTACAGCCTGAGTACGGTGAGAAATTTCACAGTGACCATGACGGTCGTGTGAATCTCCTGTGTAAGTTACCATGTCCGAATTGGCGAAGTTTCACGATTTGTGCGACTTATGCCTTTGAGGAATATTTCGGCCCAGACGATCGGGCTGGTCCAGGTCGACTGCGGATTTGTGAGGACGTCATCCATGGAAACAACGAATTGCTAAGAGGTCCTTCTCGTGCAATGCTCAAAGTATATGGGAATATATACATTGCACGGCCGCGCCTGGTTTTGCGAAGCCAAAGAACGAACTCACAGTGAGAGGCTAACTGAAGTCCAATGGACAGTTCGTGACGGAGGTCTTGATCCGCATGATCGTGTCGTTCACAGGACACCAGTTTCTCGCCTGGGTGGCAAATAACCAGGCTGTAAGACACCTTCGCTGAGGATCGGCCTACTGGCAGTAGGCCGATCCTCCAGTGGTAGGATGGCAATCTGGACACGAGGGAAAGCACCATCATGCTATAAGAGCAGCGAGAAGTAAAGACTGCGTGGGTCCGTATGATTATCACCTGTATTATCACCTGTACCGGTGACAGTGGACAACGAGAAAAATCACCAGACAGAGACAAAACTAGACGAGGTGGCGAAAATCAAATGCTTCTATGGCGAGTAACTTACCTGGTTGACGCACAGTACAGTGAGCCCAGACCATTCACAGACTACTGTAGCTCGTACGTTGGACTAGCTACGTTGCCATAGTATTACCTTAAATTCTCCTTTACGGAGATTGAATGACGGAGAGGAGGCGGCGTATGTGAAGGTTTCTAATAACGGATTGCGCCTCAACTTGAAGCGCTTGAAAGGATGGCGATAGCGTAGACCACAGTAGATTGGCCATCAGATGCCGAGAAAAACTGAATTGAGTTTGGGCGGTCTTCGCAGTGGACCGAGAAGGGTCACTTCATAGTCAGGTTTGTCGGGTTCAAGTTCGGAGGGGGTCTTGGAGGGGGTTCTTCAGGTTTCTTGCGACCAGTTTCGGGCCTTTGAGCGCAGGGAACTGGATTCGCCATTCTGCTGTCTGCAGTGCAGCAATACAGACTGATGATCTCAGTTAGGTTTCATTTATCCTATGGCACGCCACACTTCAAGGGCAGTCACACACTGGCACATGAGTGGCACATGCCAGTGGCGTATTCGACGGCGTAGATAACTTACTTCCACACTGCGAGCCCCTTCCGACCTCCGGACGTAATTTTGCAACGAGTACAGAATAAATCCCACTGGATGATAGTTTGCGTCGAAGTGGACTCGGAGCTGCGTGGTTTCACATTTAGACTTGTCATTTGCCCTCAACGGATGCGATTAACTTAACCATGTCGGGGCTCACTCCTCTCAGATAGTAAACTTCGTCGACGGAATAAGAAGCATTGCATCCTCGGCTTGTCGCGAGACGAAGGAAGCGCAAACGCGGCTAAGGTTTCATGCGGTCTGGCTGATCCATCCACCAATCAGTTACTGTCTGAAAGGAACTTCTTCGATGAAGACAAGTCCTACCAAGATGGTGACAGGAGGGCGACTCACTGGGTTGTGGAAGTGACTCGTGTTATCTGCTCAATAGATGGGGTCCGTAAGATATAAAATTGTACCGGTAAAGATGTTCATCGCACAAGGAGAGTCAAGGGTGCAATGCGACCTGTCCTGAAATACAATATATTGTCGTTTACAAGGGACGAAATAACCGTTTTAACTGTAATATGTGGTGGTTTGTCCATTATAATGCATGGGAGTGTGGCGATATTGACAGTACATATTAAGGGCGCACCATGTGAAACCAAAAAAGAAATGTGCGCAAAAAATACATGAAAGGGGTATCCCGAAAAGAGCACGTGCGAGTCTGTTGAGATGAAACCCACAACACTAGGTCTGACCTGGCGGCAGCAAATCGTAAGAGGGGGCGTGCTCGTAGGGCGGTGGTGGAGGTCCATGGCACTTCCAGTACCGTCGGGATGCTGCTTCGCATTCAGCGATCTCCCGTACAAGACGTGCTCGTTCTTCATCCGTGAGCACTGTGTTTTGCCGCGGGATGCGACTGTGAATGATTAAGCGCCGCATACAAAGGGCTAGGAGGACGAGCGCAATGACCCCGCCAATTGAGGCAAAGATAATGGTGGACAATCTCTTGTGAGCATGGCTGGACGGAGAATTAGAGTGATGGGCGGAAAGCAAAACGCGACCACGATGTGTATGGGCTTTTGCAGAGGAAGATAAACGGCGCAGTAGAGTGTTATGATCCATCGAAATGGCCAGCACAGGTGCTGTGCTGCATGTAGACCAAGAGTGGATTCAGGGGAGCGATGAAGGAAAGTATATGCAGAAACTCACGTGGCAAGAAGGGCTAGTGAAGAGAGATAGCAGAAATGAATGACGCTGCTGTACGTGTATGAAGCGGGTCAACGCCATGACCCCATGAGTGGAGTTGTTATAAGGAAGGGGAGGGAGGCGAGAGTGAGGGCTGTGAGGGGGCCCAATGGGGATAGTACTGGTCTAGGATATAAATGGTTGTTTTTTTGGAAAAAAGGAGAGAATGGGGATAGAAACAAACGCCTAAAAGGTATAGGCTCGGCGATCAATGATAAAATTATCCCCATGGCGCCAAAGTGTGATGCTCCCAGAAAGGCTAAACCTACCCAAACCGAACGGTCCGAACCCCACTTCCTCTTTGGGTTCCAATAACTGTTCCTGTCCCATTTGCAAGGAAACCTTGGAGGAACGTGGAACACGAGATTTCTTCGACGAGGGATCACTCACTGATAGCAACAATCCAAGGTTTGAGACAAGGTTTGAGAAAGCCAATTGGGTCTCTTTGAAATTGCTTCCACCTCGATCACCACGAGCCATCAGGTATTTACCGAAAAGGTTCAGGATTTTCCAGGGTTTTCTGAAAACTGGTTAAATAAGTCAGGCAAATGTCTAGCGCTACAGCAAAGCATGTTGTCGTCGTTGGTCAGGGGACTCCGTGGTGGGGTGATATCCTGTCGCCCTATCGCCTTACTACTGTATGTCTGTCATCGAGGCTGCATGGCTGGCGGCTGGCGCCGCGTGCCCTCATCATCGCAGCCCGCGTCGTAGGCGTGACCGAGGCTGCACAAAGTGATTGGTGACATGGTGACAACTGATCCAGTCTGCCTGACCCTATTCCTTCCGAAAGCGTGCGGTCCCACTCTTAGTCGAGTGAAGAAGGACGACCGACGGGCGTCCTTGCATCGTGTTCGAGTCGGAGCGCAAGATTGTCGAACAATTTGCGCCGTATTACAATCAGCCCAAAGCACGTGTCGGGCGGCGTTCGCAAAATGTTCCGTAGATCTGGCCTATCATGACAACAGGCGAGGTGCCGAGGTGTTCCGTTTCTTCCATTGAATGGAACAGAAACAAAGTTTGAATTTTCAGGACGCGGGTCAGGAGTTTGTACCCATATGTATAGCCTTGCGCGACGCGAAGCGGCGAATGAACTAGGCGGCACCGGCACGTGCCTTATCTTTTCTATTCTGGGTGCCACCTGTCGTACCTCAACCGGTTCTAAGTTAAGAATCGGTGCTCATTTCTTTCTCCCACCAACAATGCCCAGAAACTCGCTAGAAAAGTCTTGATGATCCACGTATTCCCGATGCTGTCAGCTTCGCGCCGGGTGCTCCCACCCACCCTCGCAACCTTGTGTCCGAACACGAGATATCTCATCTTCGATCGAGAAGCACCCCCACTCTCTAGGACACACAGTTTTTCCTTTATCTTCTCTATCTTCTGCTTTCCTGCTTTCGTTTATATACCGTAGCACAGCTCAATCTTAGGGGCATACCAACACTCGTTTCCCTGCGCTAATACACTCGCCTATGACATGCATCAACCTCCCATGCGCGGCGTGGTACTTTGGAACCTACAGCTGATCACGCATGAATCGCCTTCGGTCCTTACTAAGGGTCGAGAGCAAGGCTGTGACAACCCCAATCTCATGTTCTTCTATCATGTTACAGCAATTGGAACGCTGAACTTGAACGTTTGAACGCCCACACCGTTGCAGACCCCACAACTCTTGGCGCAGCTCAAAACCTTCCTTTCACAAGACTCCGACTCGTCTACGAAGGCACTGCATGCACACCTCGGCACTCACTGGCAGCAGCACTGTAATTCGAGGGAAGAGTGGGACCACTCGAAGTAACGTACGGTGAGCGGAGGTCCGGTATCTATACTTTGGTCTCGCACGTCCACTCATGACACTTTTGCGCCAAGAACAATTTGCAGATGCTGACAGAAATGCGCCCGAGTATGGTCACTCCTGGTGGCCTACTGTCCATGCGTGGCCCACACGAAAAATCGCTTTTCTGCTCACGGAATAATAGTAGTATGCTCCCATGGTGTAATATGTGCTGGTAAGATGTTCAGTTCTGAGCCGAATACGGTGACGATACTTCCGCGGGCTGCGCGGTCGCTACCCTACCATGGCTTCTTTTTCCGACTGTAAAAGGCCCGTGGTCGAACCACTCCTTGTTTTTCACTGTCTGCGGATTCTTTCAACCCTTTTCACGACCCAACACCCATGGCCTCTGAGCAGCCTTTCAAAATCGCTGTCTCAGACGACGCGCTCGCGCTACTCAAGCGCAAACTCCAGGACACCCGTCTGCCCGACGAGATCAACACAGCCGGGTGGGACTACGGCGCGCCGCTCGGCGACATCAGGCGGCTCGTCAGCAGGTGGATGGATGGGTACGACTGGCGCACGCACGAGCGCGAGCTGAACGCGTTTTCTATGTTCACGCGCTCCATCGCAGTAAAAGGGTTTGCCGAGCTGAGTGTGCATTATGTACACCAACGGAGTACCGTCGAGGGTGCCATCCCGCTGCTCTTCGTCCACGGCTGTACGTCGTCTCCCGTTTTTACCTCTCCGAGTCGTTATTAAAGTCATGATGTACATGGCCCACAGGGCCAGGGAGTTTTCTCGAGGTGACGAAGGTGCTGCCGCTCCTTACGACGGGATCTGCTGATCACCCAGCGTTCCACGTTGTTGCGCCGAGTCTTCCTGGGTATGGATGGTCGGAAGGGGTTCAGGAGAAGGGCTTTGTTGCAGAGCACTACGCCGAGGTGAGCAGCATCTAGCTTCGCGATCATTCTCGCTCGAGCCTCACGACTATTATCCCTGCTCAACCAGCTCTTCAACACGTTGATGCTCTCGCTGGGCTACACCGAATATGTGACACAAGGAGGAGACTGGGGCCACATTGTAAGAGCCTCTCATCATAAGTAGAGCGTCCCCCAGATGACAGCAACCATCGAAGCTGACCTTGAACACGGCCTCCACATATGGTCCTAAACACGTCAAAGCGTGCCATTCAAACATGCCCATGTAAGCATCCCTGACTGCACGTCCACTGCCCCCGCCGATTCTCATCTTGGTTCTTGATGAAACACCAAAAAACTAGATGCGACCGGCCCAAGTTCCTTGAAAACCCCATAACGGTACTCAAGTGCTTGGCTACGTCCATCACGTCTCGCAACCGAGAGGAAGCAGTTTCTTCCCAAAACTTTATGAAGAATGGCACGGGCTACTTTGCAATCCAGACCACGAAGCCGCAGACGCTCGGGTATAGCCTGGCTGACTCGCCTGTCGGCCTGCTCGCGTGGTTATACGAGAAGCTCGTCACGTTGTCAGATGCGTATCCATGGACCGACGACGAAGGTAAAGTGACATCCACCATATCCCAAGTTACAAGCCTAACTGGACAGGTTTTGTAGTGCTCACATGGATCTCTATTTATTGGTTCTCGCGCTCGGGGCCCGCAGCATCCATCAGGATCTACTACGAGTTCGTTCATGCGGAAAAATGGGCCAGATTTCCTAAAACTTCGGTCCCGGTTGGCCTGTCCTTCTTCCCCAAGGAAGTTTTGAAGTTCCCCAGAGTGTGCGTCCCCATTGCGCTTTCTTCAGTGTATTATATGTTGGGCTGACGAAGGCGAATAGTTTATTACGGGCCCAAGGGAAGATCGTGTTCGAGTCAGAGCACGAGGTCGGGGGACACTTCACAGCATACGAGCAGCCTGAAGCACTCGTAGGCGACCTCCGGAAAATGTTCGGCAAATCTGGACCTGCGGCGGGCGTCGTCACGGGATGTACTGGATATTGATCGAACAGAGAGTGTCTGGATAATCTGGTAGCCAAAGATTGCTGCGTGACTGGAATCCATGTATCTCGTGTTGGTTGTGGTACATCTGGTTGTAAGTTAAGTACTAAAATTCGAACAAAGAGCCTCGACCCGTGCCATCCGCGCTCGGGAGAGGTCTTAATGCGAACAGTTACTTATACATTTTCTGCATATATTCTTTTTCAGTTCTGCACTGTCCTCGTCATCAGGAGTGGTTGATAATGGCTATGGGCTTGTAGGGTCCCTCGAGATACCTGACTTCCTCCCCAGAACTTTGATATCGCCTGCATCTGTGCTCGACGCCGTCAGATCCTTTCGCCAGTTGGGTTAGGGGTTCGAGAATAACCCCACCAATGAGTTCTTTCAGTTATCGAGGGATGTAATTCTGACGATAGGTGTCGAGACGACTGCATAGACGGAGCGATATTTCCTCCATACAGCTGAAAACGAATGGGACTCACGAGGCTGCGTATGGACTCAGCGTCATTGAATAGCCTGTACGTTAGGAGGTAGGTATGTGTAAGAGCGCGGGAATGAGCGAATGACCAAGGATTATTCCACCACGAGCACCCTCGTCGAGCCTCGATCACCAGCGATTATCCTGATGAGAATTTAAGCAGTTGCTAATGAAAATAACTTGGCTAGGAGAGAAAACCCTGTGAAGGAGCCAGATGGCGAGGGTAGCACAGAGTGTTAGGTGGGAGTGCTAATACTCTCCGAGTCTCCAGGCACATTGGCTCGGAGATACGGCTAGAGTAACTGCGAAGGGCAATATGTCACGCGAGTTGCAAATGAGGTGATAGCACATAGAGCGCGAACACGTTTATGGAGGTGGCCTGAGGCTAACCATCTACATCATGGGGATCCTGAGAACCAATCACAACGCGAATAACTCACAACGAAATGACTATGATAGCGGCCCGAGGATTTCCGTTCTGTGCACTCTGGCAAATTGGTTCATGGCAACTCGTGAGAATCATTCCAGTAAAGGAACGCCAAATCCTAGCGCCGAACATCATAATCCTCACGAGCGCCACTGGCAGATTTATAGAACCAATTCAGCTGAACCCCTATTTTCCGTGGTGCATGCGAAACACTCAGGCTCCACTCATCCACACCCTACTTTCTCCCAACCATGACCTCTGAGCAGCCTTTCTAAATTGCCGTCCCAGACGACGGGCTCACGCTACTCAAGCGCAAACTCGACGACACCCACCTACCAGACGAGGTCAACGTAGCTGGATGGGACTACAGCGTTCCACTCGGCGACATCAGGCCGCTCGTTAGCAGATGGAAGGACGGGTATGACTGGCGCACTCAGGAGCGCGAGCTGAACGCGCTCCCCGCGTTCACGTGCGCCATTGCGGTGGAGGTTTCGGCAATCTGAGCGTGCATTACGTGCATCAACAGAGTACCGTCAAGGGTGCCATCCCACTACTCTTCGTCCACGGCTGTGCGTCGTCTCCCGTTCCTACTTCTCCGAGTCATTATTAAAGGCATAACGTACAAAATGTGCAGGGCCAGGCAGCTTCCTCGAGGTGACGAAGATGCTGCCGCTCCTGACGGCGGGTTCCGCTGATCACCACAGCGTTCTACGTTGTTGCACCAAGTCTTCCTGGGTATGCATGGTCAGGGCGGTGCCGGAGAATGGCTTTTTTGCGGAGAACTACGCCGATGCGAGCACCCTTTAGCATCACGATATCTCTCGCTTGAGCTTGAACACTCGCGACTATTGTCCCCGCCCAACCCAGCTCTTCAACAAGTTGATGCTCTCGCTGGTCTACACTAAATATGTGATGTAAGGTGGAGACTGGGGCCATGTGATGGGAACCTCTCATTATACGTAGAACGTCCTCTAGATAACGGCAACCGTCGAAGCTGACTCTTAACAAGCTTAACACGGCATCCAAAAAAGGTCCTAACCTTGTCAAAGCGTGTCATTCAAACATGCCCAGGTAAGCTTCCCTGACCGCATTTCCACTGCACCCCACCGATTCTCACCTTAGTTCCCTATGAAAAACTAGATGCCACCCAAGATCCGTAAAACCCCATGACTGTACTCAAGTGTTTGGCCACATCCTTCACGTCACGCAGCCGAAAGGAAGCAGCTTCTTCCTAAAACTTCATGAAGAATGGGCGCGGGCTACTATGCCGAACACAGATCACGAAACCCCAGACTCTTGGGTTCAACCTGGCCGACTCGCCTGTCAGCCTGCTCGCATCGATATACGAGAAACTCGTCACGTGGTCGGATGAGTATCCATGGACCGACGACGAAGGTGAATTGACATCCACCATATCTCCAGTTGCAAGCCTAACTGAACCGGTTTCGTAGTGCTCGCGTGGTCGATTTATTAGTTCTCACCCACAGGACGCGCAGCTTCCGTCAGGATTTTCGACGAGTCCGCACATGCGGAAAAACGGGCTAGATTCCCCAAGTCATCTGTCCTAATCGACCTATCGAGATTTCAAACACGTTAGAACAACTCATATCGCACCCCACTGAACAAAATCACCGATCATATTCAGTTACACAGATCAACTCTCCTCGTCCCATCAACTCTCGTCCCATCACCTCCACTCGCCAATACAATCATCCAGTCATGAGGAACCCGTCCATTCCTTGGACGACCCCGCCGCAGTATACCATCATGGCTGCCCACTCTCCCGTGTTCGTACATTCTTGCCTCGGTGCACCTGTTCCTCCCTACCCTCGCAGTCACACAACCGCGTTTTCACCTTCGCCCCTCGTCGATCCTATGTCGGGAATGGGAACCAATGGCACGAAGCTCGTCCTTCTACCTTATAACCCTACCCTGCCCATGAGTTCGCCACACTGTATCGTTCGGAGTTACGGGCGCTAATACGACGGAACCGTAGACGTTTCGCAGATGGATTCCATGTCGTCCATGAACAACTTGCTCGATAGATATAGCCCTGTGCCCTCAATAACTGGGGTATAGTTTCCGATTCAACGCTCTCTTCATCGTCGAAGCCGTTTCTGGGGCTGCGATTCAATCTTTGGGTCTCCGACAAAGGAGCAACATGTTCGGTGGGAGACGTGGGGGCACAGCAGACTTGGTGGCGGGTATACGATCGGTCCCGGGTCACCAACCTGTCCCTTTGCCACTCTTAGTCGAGGAATACGTGAACTGCATCGCCGTGAATGTTCTTGGAACTTGTGCAGTAAACAATGGTACGTTCGCGCCTCGTCTTGAGAGTACACAAGTACGACACCACCAGTAGATCTAAGGTTCACAAGCATCGGTCTCAGCCACAACATTATGCGCCTTAGCCGGCACGGATCGGAGCGTAGACGATACGGAGGAGGATATGAGAGGAATCGAAGGTTTCTCAGATACCTTAAGCGGAAGCTCTGCTTTATGCTGTAAGTGCCCCGTTGCGTTCGCTCCGTGATTCTTCAAGCAAGTCTGACCCGGTTACTGCGCTTAATTCCGCATCAAAGTACCATGGGCTCGACGGTGGCACAGGTACCACCCTTGTGTTGCTCTCTACGCCTTCTCACAAAGCTAAGCTCCCTTCTGTCGTCTCGGTAGTCCACAACAACAGCTCCTTCCACCCCACAAGTCGACTGACATGATGGGCATCCGCTCCGCCTTTGCTGCACTCAGTCCGGCCGCATGCCCACGTGCCTCGCGCTCGTCATCTCTGTTCGAGCAGCTTTGGCAGAGCCGCTTCGTTGTCGCGTGAAAGATCTCCCTCGAGCAGTAGCGACGTATGCGAGGAAGATCTCCCGTCGTACATTGGACACCGCTATCGGTAGTTTCCACGCCCCTCGGAGTCTCCGCGAACGGCGAGGGATGCACAAGATCGAGGAGAAGCTCGTGCTACTGCTGAGATAAGTCATCGGCGTCGGTATCATCGACAATCTCGTCCATTTGGTGCTACAGGCTGCACGTACTATTGACTTTTACTTTTTTATTTTAGGATATAACATCGCTGAGGAGTTGCCCTACTATACTAACCTTTGCATGCCTCTATTTGCTAGCTTCATCATGTACTATTACAAAAGGCCCTGCTACACTGTAGAATCCGATTCTGAGTCGGAAGGTATTTCTCTTACATGAAGGTGATGCGTGCGTGGATCAAGTCAAAATTGATAATCACAATCAACATAATGATTTACTCAGCGGAGCTACACGGAAAAAATAAAAGCATGGGAAGGTCTCAACAATCACACCTTGCTAGCACACATACCAAACAGCCATACAGAAAGCCTTCAGAACACTTGGCACTGGACCTACTAGTCCTTCCTCCTTGACTTTTAGCAAAAAAGTAGACTTTGCAGAAACTGGCTCCCAAAACCTAATGGTCTTCTTCCTATTCACCTGTGTCAATGGAAGACTGAGATAGCACTAAAACCTAGATGAGATATTGGTGTGACAGAGAGAAGAATAAACATACCCATATCAGTATCCATAATAAAGCCTGCAAATTGCTTAACAGAGTCCTCAGGAACAAATGCCCTGAGATATTGCTGAATCTTTGAGCCAATATTTGCCGCCTGATAATTTCTCTCTGCTTGAGATAGAGCTGATTGTGGTTCATTTGAGGACTGTAAGAACATTGCATGCTTCAAGATAAGGATCATAGCTTTCACAAAGATTAGATACACTCTAAATATGATCAAGGTGAAATACCAATGATCAAATGATGGTGGCTGGGACCATTAAGAATAAGCTAGAAATGTATCATAAGCCATAGAGACAATCAGCATAAGGGAAATCACACATTTTGAGTTGCAGGCATTGACAGGACATGCTTTGTCTTGTAAAGAAGTGAGACTTTTGCTTAATACCATAAATGTATAGTGTGCACTTACCAACTAAAAAAACCCAAGTGGGCACATCAACTAAGTTAAAAAGATAGAACACACATACATCCTAGTAAGTCAGAGATAAGCATTATTGGTGAAGAGGCAATGATAGGCATCCTCAGCAATCATAAACATAACAGGGCAGGCATCCACTTACATTCTGAAAAATTAAGACAGGTGTTATAAGAAAGTTAAAAATGTAATGAGGCACCACAGCTACTCACTAACTGGAGAGCCAAGGATCAGTGTCATCAGCAGGCCAAAAATGCAGTGAGGCACCACAGCCACTCACAGACTGGAGAGCCTAGTACAGGTGTCATCAGCAGACTAGAAATGCAGTGAGGAACCATAGCCACTCACAGACTGGAGAGCCTAGTACAGTTGTCATCAGCAGGCTAGAAATGCAGTGATGCACCACAGTCACTCACTTCCTGAAGAGCCAAGGGCAAGTGTCATGAGCAGCTTAAAAAAGCAGTAAGGCACCACAGCTACTCACAAACTGAAGAGTCAAGGAAAGCTGTCATCAGCAGGCTAGAAATGCAGTGAGGCACCATGGCCACTCACATTCTGAAGAGCAAAGGACAAGTGTCATTAGCAGGTTAGAAATTTAGTGAGGCACTACAGCCACTCACATCCTGGAGAGCAAAGGACAAGTGTCATTATCAGGTTAGAAATTCAGTGAGGCAATACAGCCACTCACATTCTGAAGTGCAAAGGACATGTGCCATCAGAAGACTAGAAATGCAGTGAGGCACTACAGCCACTCACTTCCTGAAGAGCCAAGGATAGGTGCCATCAGTAGGGTAGAAATGTAACAAGGCACCATGGTCACTCACCAACTGAAGAGCCAAGAACAGGTGGTATCAGCAGGCAATATTTAGTGAGGCACTACAGCCACTCACAGTCTGAAGAGCCAAGGACAGGTGTCATCAGTAGGTTAGAAATACAGTGAGGCATCACAGCTACTCACTTTCTAGAGAGCCAAGGACATGTGTCATTAGCAGGTTAGAAATGCAGTCATACACCTTAACCACTCACTTGCTAAAGGGCCAAGAACAGGTGTCATCAATAGCCTGAAAATATAATAATGCACCATAGTCACTCACATTCTGAAGAGTCAAAGATAACTGCCATCAGCAGAATAAAAGTGCAGTGAGGCATCACAGTCACTCACTATCTGGAGAGCCAAGAACAGATGTCATCAGCATGCTGAAAATGCAGCAAGGCACCACAGCCACTCACCAACTGGAGAGCCAATAATGGCTGTCATCAGCAGGCTGGAAATGCAGTGAGATACCAGAGCTACTCACCACCTGAGGAGCCAAAAACAAGTGCTATCAGCAGGCTAGAAATACATTAAGGCACCACAGCCACTTACTCCCTAGAAAGCCAAGTTTAAGTGCTGTCAGGCTAAAAATGCAGTGAGGTACTACAGCCACTCACTTCCTAGAGAGCCAAGGACAGATGTTATCAATAGGGTGGAAATGTAGTAGGCATCACAGCAACTCACTCCCTGATGAGCCAAGGACAAGTGTTATCAGCCTAAAATGCAGTGAAGCACTACAGCCACTCACTTCCTGAAGAGCCAAGGACAGGTGTCATCAGGCTAGAAATGCAGTGAGGCACTACAACTACTCACTTCCTGTAGAATCAAGGACAAGTGTCATTAACAGGCTAGAAACACAGACAGGAGCTACAGCCACTCACTCCCTGAAGAGCCAAGAACAGATGTCATCAGCAGGGTAGAAATGCAGCAAGGAACCACAGCCACTCACTTCCTAGAGAGCCAAGAATAGGTGTCATCAGGCTAGAAATGAGGGAGTCACTACAACCACTCACTTCCTGAAGAGTAAAGGGCAGGTGTCATCAGCAGCATAGAAATGCAGGCAGGAATCACAGCCACTGACTCCCTGAAGAGCTTATCAGCAGGGTAGAGATGTATCACAACCACTCACAAACTAGAGATCCAAGGACAGATGTCATTATCAGGCCAGGAATGCAGCAAGGCACCACAATCACTCACATACTAGAGAGCCAAGGACAGGTGTCATCAGCAGGCTAAAAATGCAGTGAGGTACCACAGCCACTCACAGACTGGAGAGCCAAGAACAGGTGCATCAGCAGACTAGAAATGCAGTGGGGAACCACAGCCACTCACAGACTGGAGAGCCAAGAACAGGTGTCATCAGCAGGCTAGAAATGCAGTGATGCACCACTACCACTCACTAACTGAGGAAGATATTATAAGCATTGTCAGGTTGTCAATCTGTAAAGTATGATTAACAGCTTGCACTCACACCCTAAGAGTTGGTTAATATGGCACATTATTAGACATGAACCATCAATGGAAGCTTATAAACACTTGCCCAAAAATATGGAAATGGAATAACACATTCCCGAATTACTTGTTCCCCCTCGAACCCAGTAAGGCGATCAACACTGCAATTTTGAGACTGTCACTCACTCCACCCATCAACTTGCGCACTCACCGGCTCAAAGCTATTTTGACACTCAATTCTATATTACCCCTCTGCACGGCTAGAAGCATCAATGCAACGGTATCCTCGTTCAGCGCTGCAGCCGTCTCCTCTACAAGACCTTTGGAGGGGCTATCTTTCATGTGCATGTCTGCCGAAGTACATTAACGTGTGAGCTGGGCATCCAGTAACTCCGAACTCACTCTCTAATCGCACATATTTCGCATCACCACCAAGGGGATGGAGATAGTGATCTTGAAACCGTTTCTCTGCCACTTCACGATATACATCGCTATCCAGGTAGTTATCTGGATCATCCAACACATCCATTTCGACATTGTACAAGAACTGGTCATGTTTTGTGAACACAGCGATGACGGGAACTCCACAGTTGCGCGTTAATATGGTCACTCGCATGAGTGTTCGTAACGACGCACCATTCGGGTCGGGGCAAACCTTGTCGTAATATTTCAAATCCAGCCCTGGTCGATGGCCATCCATTGGGACGCAGTAAGGTAGCGGCCATCAGGAACCTGCATGCCTTAAGTAAGTGATTCACCGTCTTTGTTGTTGCCCTATCTTCTCCCTCACGCATTGTCAAAGCCACTATGTAAAGCCACAGAAACATAGAGAATGTAGTCATTTTTTGATGTGTGTTTTTATTTTTCAAAAATATTTTCATTCCATAAAGTAGATACACAAACATTCTTTTTTCATTAAAATGCAATTTCTCGACATTTACAGTCGATCGAAGCAAACTTTGTTAAAGTTGGTTAATGGGAGTGTCCGCACATGTGATGGGAAAAATCACGTGCATGCATTAGTCATGATGACCAAGACAGGATTTACTTTCTACAGAGCAACCTGCTGCTGCTCACGCTAGCCCTTAAAAACTAACAAAATGCCAAAAAGTAAACGAGCAAAACAATCATGGCTCAAAAATCTCAAAAAAGCGCATGTCAAGATAGCACTGAACACGGAAAACTCCAGCGAAGGTGCGGAAATGGTGTTTGATCACATGACTCACTAACCATGCACACAGTGGAAGCCGGAGATGCACTGCAACAGGACATGGGAGATGTTGTTGTCTCTCAGGAGGGTTCTTCAGAGGTCGTGGAGTCATCCAGAGTCACATATTTCAGCTTAGCACTTCAGACTGCTCAAAGGCAGGCCTCAGTGGCTGAAGGACCCAAAAAACGCGTGCACGCCCAAGGGAAATCAGCTAGAATGATTCGAAGGCACAAAAGGGCTAAAATGCAGATGGAAGCCAAAGGCTTCCTGTCATTGCCAGAGTTCTTCAAGCGGAAAGCCGAGATAGCAAAGCGACAAGAAACTGTTGAAGCTGAGGCCAATACCGGGGCTGCAGAGGTGGTGGGGGCATCAGAAGTTGCGTCAGAGGCATCTGCAGCACCCTCAACAGCCTCAGAGGGGGAGGAGGAGGAGGTGTTGTCTGTGGTGTCAGCAGCTGCTGCGTCAGCGGCAGTGCTGCCAGTGGAGGAGGAGGAGGAGGAGGAGGAGGGAACCAGCGACACAAGAAACACAACAGTGTCGATGCACTCGCCATCTAGCAGTGACCTTGGCAACTTTAGGCAGTCTTCCTGGGGCCCATCTCGGACGATCTTGTATGAAAGCGAGGAGTCAACTTCATCTGACAGCGGCAACACCCCAAGCAATCCCGAAAACCTCCAGGGCACTGACACATGGGAGCTTGAGGGACTTCACCGCAGGAATACCCCCGATGATGCTCCCCCCCAGCGGCCAATGGCCAGTGCCCTCAAGCTTCTTCAAGATCGTGTGGAACTTCTGGCCGCACAGAAGGACTTGTCCTTGATGGCCAGACAAAAATTCCGGGACACCATTCTTCAAGGTCGTGTTGTGGCTATGGTCAGCACGTTGAACTTGTATCTGGACAAATCCCTTGGGTACACCTGAAAGAGGGCATCAGAAGTTGTTGCAAAGTTGGAGGGACATGGTACAACTCGTGCGCGGTCAATCCAAAGTTGGGTGTTGAACTTTGTGCACACCCAGGAACTCCCAACTCACAATCTGGGCAGAACAAAGGCTACAGTCTTGGATGATGAAGATATCGCTTGCAAGTTGAAACTTTCCCTCAGCGAGAGGGCAAAAAAGGGCTTCGTGACGGCAAGTGACATTGTTGACATCGTTTCAAGCCCTGAGATGCAGGCTCATTTCGTGCGGGCCGGGATCGACAAACCCTCTGTCTCAGAATGCACTGGACGCCGTTGGCTTAGCAAGTTGGGGTGGCAGTATGGAAGACACAAAGGTATGTATGTTGACGGCCATGAATGCCAGGACGTCATGGAATACAGGCAAGCATTTGTGGAGCGATTCAAAGAATATGAATGTCGATTTCACACTTGGGACAACGGAGGGCTTGAGCTCCCTCGTCCTTCAGGCTTTACTGTGCCTGGGGCAATAGGCCGCTTTCGTCTCATCCTTATCACACACGACGAATCGACATTTTATCAAAACGACCAGCGCCAGGTTCATTGGGGATGTCCAGGTGGTGGAGCTCCGAAACCAAAGGGAGAAGGTGTCTCCCTGATGGTTTCGGACTTCTTGACTCCAGACTGGGGGCCTTTGCATGACAATGAAAGGTGCGCCGTTGCTCACCTCTCACCTCCAATGTCTCTCAAGATTTCCCAGCAAAGCCCGAATCATATTCCGCCCTGGCAAGAATAGGGACGGATGGTTCACAGCCGACAACCTGCTTGCACAGGTAGACCACGCAATTGATATCTTCAATGGCCTGACTGAGGGACAGGCGCAAGCTTTGTTCCTCTTTGACAACGCTCTGAGCCATCAGAAGCGTGCGGACGATGCTCTTTCAGCTCGACGGATGGTGAAGGGTGTGTTTTTTATTTCATTTCATTGTTTTTGTTCTCATTTCCCTCAGCACCAAAGAGGGGCTGGGTACACCATCCTGGGGGTCCACGCATGCGGAGTGGACGATTACTGTCACGGTTTGACATCGCGCGGATTACTTATCATCATGTTTACGAGATCTCGGAGTTCGGGATGCTTACTACTTGGTTATGACTACGATAGTAAGCCGTTATTAGTCATGGACACTTACGCGTCGCCGGTGTTTGGGCTTGCCGGTGTTTCAGGTATTATTAGAACGGACTATTACTCATTACTAGTATAGCGGTACTAGGGTTTGGATTTGAAGCTGCGCTTTAAAGCCAGCGAGTAACTGTATATAAACTGTACCGACAAGACCAAGGCTCTTCAGCTTGGTCTTCTTGAATCATCACTTGTCTCTTATCCTCTCTTCGTCGTTCCATTCCAATCTTTCGATTGAAGCTTATCCCTCGGGATACCCTAGTGTCAACCAAGTGACCTAGAGGCAGTGCAACTTAGCTAAGTTGCCCGTGACTATCCAAGATTCATCCGTATACTCGAGCATCACGCCGCAGATCGGTTCAAGTCGAACCAGCGTTTAGTGATAACGCTACATTAAGACCAAGCTTCAACGTGGCGTCATCAGAAACTACAAGAGAACGTTGTCACAACTGTGACGACTTTTGGTTTCAACACAGAGGCGCTGACAACGTACCACAAAGATTTCGCAAGAATACAGAATATCAGTATAGTAGCACTACAGGCACTACCGGATATCACGCTAGGAGCAGAGAGGATAATCGAACTGTCGCAGTTGAGTTTGTTTACGATCGATACGTTTGGGTAGAAGTTCGCTGGTCACAAATAACCCCAGAACACGGAGAGTGGGAAGGTTTCCGAACAGCTCTAGAAGACCTAAACTGTGATATCTATATCAACGAGCTCACACAAGAAGAGCTACAAGAGTTGGAAAACATAACCAACAGACCAGCATCGACTACACCACCCCCATCACCAAGTACCAAGAGCAACGCGTCTCTTGGAGCAAGATCGTCTTCTCCATCACAACAAGGAGTCAACTTAGCAATTGCCACAGAAACGTTACGTCTAGGAGCAATGGCAACCCTTACCTCTCATGTTCAAACTCAAGCAATCACGGGAAATCCATCCGAACAACCAATTTATTCACTCACTACCTCACCTATAGCGCCAACAGTCACTGCCTTTCGGGCCCTTACCGACCCTCAGAACCAAGCACCTAACCTTCCTACGGGAGGAGGAGGAAATGGAGGTAATGGCGGAAACGGAGGCGGTGGAGGTAATGGAGGAGGTGGAGGTGGAGCAGGACCACCTTTTGGAAACCCGCCAGCACAAGTACCAGCAGCGCAAGCACCCATACCAGCGGCACACGACAAATTTTGTGGCAATCCACCTGCAGTATTCGCGGGTGATCGAGAAAAAGCAGAAGAGTTCCTCATGCAATGGAGTTTATACGAAGGAATCAACTCAACTCATTCCATCATGCGCAGTCCCTACCAAAAAGCTATGTTATTTCTCACCTACATCCAGGGTACTGCCGTAACCGAATGGGTAGGATCAATGGTGGCTTGGCTACGAGTCCAAGTCGACGTCAACGGACGAGACCCCCTTGATAACTGGTTGTGGTACAAACCCATTCATCGTTTATGCGACAATACGCAGACACTCTCAAAGAAGAGAAAGCCCAAACGGAATTAAGAAGGGGCATTCGGATGGAAAAAGGGGATATTGATGCGTACGTGGCAAATTCGAACAACTGGTCAGATATGCTGGCTACAACATAGATCAACCAATGGTTCTTGATCTATTCGCAAATGGATGCCAAACAAACTGCAAGAAACCATTTATCTTCATGACAATCCCACAGATTACGAGGATTGGAAACGAGCAGCCATTAAGCGTCAAGGTCAATATCTCCATTTGAAAAACAAAATTGATCAGTACAAGATACAACCGCGACCATCACCACCAACTCAAACAAATTGGAGACAGTTCAGACGCCATCCAGATGCGATGGATACGTCAGCCGATCGAGCTAGAGCCCGCGGACGGTTAGCTCACGCAGAAGACGCATGGCACAGCCAAGGCCATATCTCAATAATTCGCAACCACCTTTCAAACCTCGCGAAGGATTTTAGAAGAAGGCAACCTCCCGATCTCAGGGAAGTAATTTGTTATAATTGTCAAAAGAAAGGACACCTCAGTCGTAATGTCCTCAGCCACGTCAACCACGAAACCACCAAGACCCTTTAGCAATTCCAGGGCCTAGAAGTAGTGGATGATCGCTCTGAGACAGGAGAAGATCTCCATATCGCTCAAATGGTGGCTGATAATCGCACCACAGAAGAAAGAAAAATGATTGGCTGCGAACGGCAGCCAATGAAACCGAGGAGTTTAAAGCCATGGCGATGCAGGAGTTGATGGGGAACAAGGATTTTGGGGACGCCTAAACCCGACGGCCTGGGTGAGGGCTCTACGTTGTAATGCTGTATACATAACTCGCTTCCGTTCTATGCGAATTCCAGTATCGATCCGAACCAGCAGCAACAAGGCCGACATAAAAACACTAGTGGATTCTGGAGCAACAGACAATTTCATAAATCCACGATTTGTAAAACGAATGGGTTTGGGCGCGGCTTTATTGCCAAACCCAAAACAATTATTCAATATCGACGATACGCTAAACAAAAAGGGATCAGTTACCCATTTTGTCGATTTACAAATATTGACAAAAGGAATTATCAGGAAAATGAGATTCCTCCTAGCGGATATCGGAAAAGAAGATCTTCTTCTTGGATACCCATGGCTCAGTACTTTCGAACCAAAATTCAGCTGGAAACATGGTACAATTGATGAAAACACGCTACCAATTGTAATCAAATCATGCCACCCAAAGGTCAACGTCAATGTAGTAGCGCGGTTACTCTCAGATGTCGCAAAAGACAATATTATCGCGAAATTAGGGGAGCATAGCTCTATCAAAGGAGCCGCTACTGATCTCGCCATAGCCGCAGGATCAAAAGAAAAGTTCAAATACCGGAAGAATACAATGACTTGAAAAAGTTTTTAGCGAAGAAGAATCCCACCGATTCCCCCTTCACGGAATGGGATCATGCTATTGAATTCAAAGCTAACACTCCGGATCACATCAATTGTTCCATATACGAACTCTCACAATCGGAAGACAAACCGTTACGAGATTTTATTACGGAACAACTAAATAAAGGGTACATTCGACCCTCTAAATCGCAGTACGCTTCTCCGTTCTTTTTCGTCAAAAAGAAGGACGGAAAACTACGCCCAGTACAGGATTATCGGCGTATCAACGAATTCACCATCCGCAACAACTACCCATTACCATTGATTCCAACACTCATCAAAGACCTTAGTGGCGCACACATATACACAAAGCTCGACGTACGGTGGGGATACAACAATATACGCATCAAAGCGGGAGACGAACATAAAGCGGCGTTTAAAACGCCATATGGGCTTTTCGAACCCACAGTAATGTTCTTCGGCTTGACGAATTCTCCCGCCACATTCCAAACCATGATGAATCACATTTATCGAGACACGATCGCAAAACACGACGCCAAAGGAACTACTATCCGCGTCTATATGGATGACATCGGTATTGCCACCCGAACAAATATGGTCGATCACGTCGACGCAGTTCGGGATGTACTAACAGTAGCTGGAAGTACGACCTGTTTTTCAAACCGGAGAAATGTACTTTCCACTCGTCGTCCCTTGATTACCTGGGGGTAATCCTTGAAAAAGGGGTAACACGTATGGACCCTGTAAAGATCGCGGGGATTAAAAATTGGCCAACGCCAACCAAGGTGAAGGACGTACGATCTTTTTTGGGTTTTTGCAATTTTTACCGTCTATTCATACGAGGATTTGCGTCAATTGCCAAACCTCTAAACAACCTTACGAAGAAGACAACAGAATGGCAATGGAACTCAGCAGAACAACACGCATTCGAAGTATTGAAAAGACGAGTTACAAGCGAACCTGTATTGGCACACCCAATATTAACTGATCAATTCGAATTGGAGGTGGATGCTTCAGGTTTCGCGGTGGGAGCAGTACTACTCCAAAAGAAAACTGATGGCAAAAGACATCCTATAGGCTATTACTCCGCAACCCTCAACACAGCAGAACGAAATTATGACATCTATGACCTTGAACTACTAGCAATAGTCAAAGCGTTAAGGCATTGGAGATCTCTACTAGCGGGATCACCCCATAAAATCAAAGTATTCTCGGATCACATGAATTTGCGGTATTGGAGAGAACCACAAAAGATCAGTCGACGGGTTGCAAGGGAGGTACTCGAATTGTCGGAATATGATCTCGAAATTCACCACATAAAGGGGACCGCAAACGGACGAGCAGACGCATTGTCAAGACGACCCGACTATGATCACGGGGAACAAGACAATGAAAATGTTACGGTGTTACCTGACAACATATTCATACGAACCAGCAACCACACCGTACAGGGATGCCGAATCAGTCCTTTGCAACAATCACAGTAGAAGAAATGAGGTCAAACAACCACAAAGACGAGCAAAACGAAGACACTATCAAACCTTGGGTAGATCCACACAAGTTGAAAAAGATCAACGGGGTATGGTATAAAGAAGGCAGAAGAGTAATTACCAAGGGAAGTGAAGAGCGAAAGTCAATTATTGCCGCTCATCACGATACCCCAGTACATGGTCATCCAGGGATCAGCAAAACTGGCAAAATAGTAGAACGATACTATTGGTGGCCAACAATACGACAAGAGGTATTAGCGTATGTTAGAGGTTGCGCGGAATGCCAACGACACAAAATCAACAATCGCCCTATTAGGGCTTCACTACAACCCATATACCCTAAACCGGAAGCTATGCCCTTCGAGACTATCGCTCTTGATTTCATCACTAAACTACCTGTCGCACAGGGCTATGATTCAATCCTTACCGTTACGGACCATGACTGTACCAAGGCATCTGTGTTCATCCCTTGTAACGAAGAGATCGACGCGGAAGAAACAGCAGCGCTATACATCAAGCATGTGTTCATGCGGTATGGATTACCGAACAAAATCATTAGCGACAGAGATCCTAGATTTGCGTCCAAGTTCACAAGGGAACTATGCAAACAACTCGGGATCAAACAAAACATTTCTACGGCATATCATCCTCGCACGGATGGACAATCAGAACGAACAAATCAGTGGCTCGAACAGTACTCCGATTTTGGGTAAATGAACGACAGGACAATTGGAATCTTTATCTTCCAATAGCAGAGTTCACGCACAACAATTGGCCTAACGAAGCCACGGGACAGTCTCCATTCTTCTTATTGATGGGCATAATCCTCGTGCTGATTGGAATTCAGCGCCCAGTCCTATGCCGCAAGTGGCGTTGCGCCTTGATCAGTTCAAACAGGCACGGGAACATGCTCAAAAACAAATTATCAAGGCCCAGAAGTCATGGGTACAACATAAAGATACGCCCAAGTTCCAAATAGGGGATCGTGTATGGCTAGAAGGGCGTCACCTGAGGACTCATCAGCCAAGCGCTAAGCTTGCGCCCAAACGACATGGGCCTTTCCAGATTGTCCAGGTGATGTCCCCTGTTAACTATCGATTGGAATTACCCACCAAGTGGAGCATTCATGACGTGTTTCACATCGATCTTCTCACCCCCTATCGAGAGACTTCCTTTCATGGACCAAATTTCCCAAGACCTCCCCCTGAATTAATCGATGGCGAAGAAGAATACGAAATCGAGAAGATTCTAGACCAACGGCAATTCGGCAGAACAAGGCGCAAACAATTCCTTATCAAATGGAAGGGGTACCCAGACTCGGAGTCGCAGTGGGTCAACGCCACTGACGTACATGCCCCTGACGCCTTAGCTGAGTTTAAACGGACTCTGAATTCTACTCCCTCACGTATAAAGACAGGCCATTCACTGGATGAAGCACATCAGTTCTTCCTTCGTCGAACAATGACCACTTCCCCCACTGCTGCCTCCACTACTTCCCAAACTTCTTATCATCTTCCTACTATTACCCAACCTACCTATGCTGAAATCGCCGCCGCCTTTCGATGCATCGAACCCGGGGACGTCATCCCCGAAACCCCTGATGTATGCGGATACGACGCTGGAGGATTGGAGGAAGACTCATCGGAGGTGGAGGAGGGAACAACTACTCGCGTCGAGAACCTCGTTGTTCCACAAACGCTTATCAAGGTTCCAAGCGGCTCCGACCTCAGTGACGTGGTCAGAGTTTGTGGAAGTTGTAAGCAAACCGCCCTGTCATGTCCAGGCCATCCTGACGACGCCGACTCCCACATCCACTACGACTGTGGACAACTCATCTACAACTGTACATGTAACAACGACCCCGTCAAAATCCCTCCGCCGCCAACGCCTCGATATATCAATGTCGACCCCCCTACCAACGTCATCATGGACCCCGCGACGTCCTGGGGTATTCACATCCGTGCCACCCTCCGAGCTCACGAGTCGGGGTCTGACAAAGAAAACCAAGATCCCCGCCAAGTATCGGAATCCCAGGATGAAGGGATACCACTTGTGCCGAGGAGGACGAGACGAGGAAGAAGAGCTGGTATGGGACCGTCAAAAGAAAGCCCTTGCTTCCCTGACTATCGAGGAGGCGGAGTCCCAGCTGACCAACAGCGCGCTCGGGACAAGGCTGACGCCCCCGATGGTTTCGAACTAAACATCCCTCCCAGATTCATCAACTTCCGTATGACTGAGAATGGTCATATTACGGTTGCCAAGTACATTCACGTCATGCCTGGCAACAACCCAATTGTATACGGGTGCATGAAGAAAGGGGGGGAGATTCAACAAGGTGAAGTACATGCTGCTCCTGATCTCGATGCCGAGGATAACGACCGCCAGTACACGCATACCCAATTGCGGTACTTACGACAGGATTTCGGTGATCGCCAAGGGGTCGACTTGGCCATGGGGCAGATCCCTGATCGGTCGTTGTGGGCGGAGGTCCTTCGATACCGGGCTGTTACTAGCCGGTACTCCGAATTATCGGAACGCATTACTGCTCTGGAAAATGAGCAGTATGTAGTCGGTAACGAAGTCAGGAAGTGTACACGACGGCTGGAAGCGGCCAACGGACTGCAGAGGATTATGGACCAGGAGGTTTCTATTAATCGAGGTGCGACTATTATTCCCTGGGTTTTCGAACGTGGACGTTCTGCCTGAAAAAGGGGTAATGTCACGGTTTGACATCGCGCGGATTACTTATCATCATGTTTACGAGATCTCGGAGTTCGGGATGCTTACTACTTGGTTATGACTACGATAGTAAGCCGTTATTAGTCATGGACACTTACGCGTCGCCGGTGTTTGGGCTTGCCGGTGTTTCAGGTATTATTAGAACGGACTATTACTCATTACTAGTATAGCGGTACTAGGGTTTGGATTTGAAGCTGCGCTTTAAAGCCAGCGAGTAACTGTATATAAACTGTACCGACAAGACCAAGGCTCTTCAGCTTGGTCTTCTTGAATCATCACTTGTCTCTTATCCTCTCTTCGTCGTTCCATTCCAATCTTTCGATTGAAGCTTATCCCTCGGGATACCCTAGTGTCAACCAAGTGACCTAGAGGCAGTGCAACTTAGCTAAGTTGCCCGTGACTATCCAAGATTCATCCGTATACTCGAGCATCACGCCGCAGATCGGTTCAAGTCGAACCAGCGTTTAGTGATAACGCTACAATTACCTTCCGGAGAAGAACAGCCCTTTTATTTTCCAGAAGACCACCCCTCCATGCCCGGTTGGTTCAAGGGCATGGAGCAGATACTTCGTGAACACGGTTTGTGGCCAGAAGAGGGGGGGCTGCCCGCTCAGTGCCCGGATTTCAAGTGCCCCCTGTCACGTGCGGATCACGTGTCATGGCCAGTGGTGTCACCAAGCTGATGAAAGTACGATTCACATTGCCTGTGAAGGCTGAAGACCCCCCTGAAGTGCGGTTCACTGAAGAAGAAGAAGAAGATGAAGAGTCTCTGAGATTGGATGCAGACGAGACATATGAGGTCGCGCGATTGTTGAGTACCGACAACCATTTCATTGTGGATAACAATACTGGCGATGTCATTCGTCTAGGAATGTGTCAGTCTGGGTCACGTGATTAGTCATGTGATCAGACCCCCAGACCACGTGGATCTGGTCTAAAGGATAAGTCATGGGGGAACAGTGATTACCTCAGGTCGAGATATAATTCCTGAGAGGGTATAGTTGGATGTGGGATTCCCAACTCGGTTAGGCTCTGTCCTGTTTAGGTTCTTTCTGATTGGAACATTCTGATGTTGCCTGATGGCTGTACTTATCATGCGCTGATGTTGCGCCGGACGATCATTGGACGATAGTGAGTCATATACTTTGTTATCACTGACTCATAGTGGGGCCTTATGCCTCATGTACTGTATGTTGCTTGGGTCGTTATCCCTGATAGCTGATTGGACAATACGATATGGTACGATACCTGTTCTTGTTTGGGACTCAGTTTAGGAGTCAGCCCTGTAGTGTATATAAGGTGCTCTGTCTTGATAGACGAGACCTTATCTTCGTTGTCTTGAGTCTACCTTGAGTTCTACCTTAAGCTCTACCTCAGTCAATAGAAGTGTTGGCTATTAGTGCCTGTTCCTCTCATCTTGTTGATCCTTGTGTGATCTGTCCTCTCATCTCTTGAAGATCCCTGTTGTATTCCTTCAGTATAAGGCGAAGCCCTTGTCCATTGGTTCGTCTTTCGTGTTCGACCATCGTTATTCAACTGCTGTCGGTCTGTTATTGGTTCAAGGCCATCAAGAGTTCCAAGTCGGAACAATGTTTGGTAGAAACGTTACACCCCCCCAACCGCATGGACTGCTGCTGCCGGCGCGTCCTCTTTTCCCAACATGATTTCGCAAATCAACGTTCACAGCTCCAGGAGCTCATCGAGAGGCGCAACCACCTTTGCGACTTCTATCCAAAATACCATTGCGAGCTCAATTTTATTGAACAATTTTGGGGTGCAGCAAAAGCTCAATACCGCGTGGCTCCCCGAGCGAAGTCAGTCCAAGACATGGAGAAGACGGTCAGGGAGTGTCTCGACAGTGTTCCCATCCTTCAGATTCAACGGTGAGTTGTTTCTTTCTCTTTTTTTTTGTCTCTCATCGCCCACCGCTTCACTTAGGTTTGCCAACCGAGCTGCGCGTTTCGCTGCCGCTTACCAAGAGGGACTTTCGGGTGCACAGGCCGCATGGGTGAACAGGAAGTACCATGGACACCGAACATTACCACCCGAAAGCATCTTAGAGGCTAAGGGTGCCATCGATTCGTAAATTCGCACTGCTATACTTCCATAGAATACAAAGGTCTTGATCACCCTCTCAGTTCAATCAACAAGGAAACGGAACGGTGCATTGCATTAAGAGCACAAATTTGTGCTGAGCTATGCTGAGGGTTGAAGCAGGCACTTCACCCACCATAGTCCCTCGCCCAGCGTTCACCACGGTCAGCCACCATTGCGCTGGCAGGCTCATGTCCGCTTATATAAGCGTTATGTAAAGGGAACCCTAGGGTTTATGGGGGTGCGGGTTCCTGATGGCCGCTATCAAAACATGACAGTCAGATGTCGTAATCGTGAAAACTGGGAGTCCAAACCATATCGCATGCAATTTGTCTCCCAGTCTCTTCTCTCCACACTTGCGTTGAATGAACCCTTTCAAGATCTCGAGTTCCTCTATGCCACCCGACTCTATTCCCCTAGAGTCGTGAAAAACATAGCCCGGATAATTGGAGAACACGAGTTCGTCGTCGATCTCGTGCTCACCGCGCTAACTCCATTTTAGCCAGCGCAACCGAAGAAAAGTGACATTGTTACTAACATTCACTGACGGGTCAAGTTTAACCTGGTCGGTAGTGAGTGAGATCATACTCGCAGACAAAAGCTTGGACCACGTACAACCACCCTTCCGCGGTAAATAGTGGGACTATCCGTTGTTTCACAGACCCGTTGTAAGATCGTTGTCTTTCCTGCATTTGCCCTTCCTACTACGAGGACTCGAAACTCGAACTTTGGAACCTGACGATGGGTTTGTTCAGTGGTCATTGGTGCAATCGGTACGATGGAGTTGGGCGGGAGACAGTTGATCGATCCGATCGATGGCTCAAACCACGTGCCCTTTCTCACACTCACGCTTAGGATCTCTGACTGGAATTGCATCTACATCTCCCTGCGTTGGATATGCTAACATGCCTTCCGTTTATCACGTATCTCAAACTCAATTACATCGAGCGCACGATAAAAAGGCAAAGAATTGTCTGCCGCGAAAAATATAGGGAGCCCACATTCGCCAAAATATACGAGGCAAGTGTGCGAATGACGTATCATCGTGAGCAGCGTACGGCTACGCTCATGTAACTTGGAGACGGTGCAAAGCAAATAATACCTCGTCCTCCCCGTTCCCTTTCTCACCACTACTACCTGCACACCTTCTCCCACGTCGATGCAACCACCTCTTATAATGCCCACAAACGACCTGCTCAGGGCTCGTATAATAGCCAGCCCAGCTCCACGGCTTCTGCGACATCTTTCACCAGACGCACCCCCTCCGCTTACTGCACAAACCGTCCCCAGTCAGATCCGCCGTGCAACCCCCCTTTGATATCACTACCCGGGCTAGTACCTTCGTCCAGAACCTTCCCAAGTTCCGACCCTTTCTTGGAGTCAGCGAACTTTCTTCCGAACATTCTCTCCACGGCCATTCCACTCTCTCAGTCCTTCCATCCAACCTGATCCAACATAACGCCACCCAGCCATTGGCTTTGCGTGACCTGCCTGTACCACTCAACACTCAATCACAGCCCATGTCTCTGAATGCCTCCCAAATGATTCCCGAGCTAATTCCGGGAATCGATCAAGCCCATTCCATGGGTGCAGGCATATCGGGAGTGATATATGGTGGAACGGTATGTTCCGGTGCTGTCTCTAGGTCTACCCAGCTTGAATCGAATTCTCTCCCTCAGAGATTCACCCTCGAGCCTGCACGTGGCGAAGGGCGCCCAAACCCGCGTACGCTGGAGGTAGACCAGTGACCGTCTGTATATGAAGGCGTAAACCTGCGATATCGACTTTCTCATATCAGGCTGGTCACGGGCCTACGCTGGAGGCGGGCCCGTTGGGATGCCCCGAAGCGGACCACATGACCTAGGGACTTCACCCCGCTGCAGCATGAAGCGCGATCAAGTCATCCCCCGCAAGGGATTCTCTCCCAGCAGCCTCTCCGAAACTCAAGTCCCGCACGCCGACTCTCCCAAGTATCCTTGCTTCTCAGTCATCCCCTCGAGCGACCACCCTGCATTTTACAATCACGGCGATCGCGAACTTCGATCAGCCCTGCCGCGGCCGCCTTTCCGCCAAATCCTCACTTCCTCCGTCAGAATGTGCCATATATGCGGTCAACGCCTCCCCCAGTCGCTCAGCTACGCCACTCAATCGCCAACAGGCCGGTCTGTTATGTCATGGACCCCAGATAAATCCTTGCCGCGCTAGGAGGATGTACGGAACAACAACCACGAACAAGAATGCGACCGATGGATGCGAGTACGGTCGGCCACCCACAGGCGCTAACAGGAAATACGTGAGTGTACGCATACTTCATGCCACTGCGTCTCTTACACCTCCATTCTTTTCCCCTTCTTCCCGAAGGGTATGAACCCCGCTACGACACACTTTACAAGTGGACTGGCCGTGAAAATCATGTTTAAATCTAATGAAAGAAATCGAACGAGACGAAGCGGAAGCACGGCGGCGATGATGGGGAGCATGTGCAAAGTTCTAACCGCATACAGTCCCAAGGCGAATTATTCACCCCAGTCTCCATCCGTTAGCATGCTTCCTGAACCTTCGGTAGCATCGGGTTGTGTGATTCGCCTGTACATTCGCAGGAACAACCAGCACAATGACAACATTCCCAACGACACCGAGCCCAGGTCCCACGTATTCAGAGCCGAAACGGCGGACCTTTACTGCGCAAATTAGATGCAGCAAGCTTCGAGCACTCTAGAACAGCTCATGCTACACTGATATGAACAGAATGACTGATCGTATCACTGCTCAACTAGCCTCATCACGTGACCTCGTTTTACCTTTCCCCATACGCCTCAGTCACCCGGCCGCTAGCCCGGCCACGTCGTCACCGTCACATCTCATCGATCTCATCTCGGGATATGGCTACGAATGGCTTGGAGGTTGTCCTTCCACTTTATAGCTCTGCCCGGTCCGTGAACTTCCCATACTCGTATCCGTTCGGAGTTATGGGCGCTAATACAACGGAACCGTGGATCTTTCGTAGACGGATACCAACGTCATTCGTGAATAGCTTGCTAAAGATGCGGACCCACCCCCTCCATAATGGGGTTTTTTGTTTCTGATCCAAAGTGCTCTCCATCGTCGAAGCCGTTCCTGGTTCCGCAATATCATCTTCGGAGCCTCCTACGGAGATCTAACACGTTAGATGGGACGCGGTGAGTATACCTCCGAGACCGCATCACCACCTTGCCCTGTTAACACCTCGTGGTTGAGGAATCTGCGGACTGCATCGCCGCGATTGCTCCCGGGACGAGCGCCGGCGGGCGAAGGTACGTGCGCCGCCGCATGTTGAGAGTACACAGGCATGATACCCGAGTCTGAACTGTTATCGGGTGAGGAGAATGTCAGTCGATTCAGATTGGCGAGCATCGGTCTGAGCCGTAACATTATATGCCCCGGCTGTTACGGATGGAAGCGTAGATGATTTACCTAAACCCTGCTTCATGCTGTTAGTGCACCCGTTGCGTTCGCTCCGTGATTGTTCAGGTCCGTTTCTAGGCTTGATGCAGCACCAAAGCTCTATGGATTCGATTTCGGGACAGATACCGCCCTCAACCTGCTCGCTACTACGCCTTCTCACGCAGGCTAGCTCCATTCTGTCGCGTCGCCGACCGCGGCATCTCCTTCACAAGTCGACTGACACGATGGGCATCCGCTCCGCCTTTGCCGAACTCAGTCTGGCCGCCAACCGGTGCGCCTCACGTTCGTCATCTTTCAAAGGCTCGAGGAGCCGCTACCTGGGCGGGATAGTGATCGACACGTTTCGTGAATTCGGAACCTCAAAGTTAGAAAATGCAGTCATAACGAGGCAGACAGGTTTTGGGAGACATTACGAGTTTATACGTCGTAAAGATATGGTCATTCCAGACGTATTTTGTATATACTGATTCAAGATGATATACTGTGGCCCCATCGACGTTGTCGCTTGTCCAGGAGCGTTCATGAAAGCGATGTAAGATGAAATACGAGACGAATGAAAGGCGAGATAAAACATCCTAGTACGTACACGGGGGCATAAAACGATCCTGTATACCTCCGCTATCCCGCCGGGCAACGTGTTCGGAGATTTCCTCTCGTGGCAACTCGTGAGAATCTTTGATCATCTACGGTAACTTACTTACTGTAGCGGCGAACATAGCTTGAACATCTATCCTCGCGAGCGCCACTGGTAGAATTATGGAACCGATTCGGCCGAACCCCCCATTTCTCGTGGTGCGTTCTCGCGCTCAGGCTCCACCCATCCACTGGCACACCCTACTTTCTCCCAACCATGACCTCTGAGCAGCCTTTCAAAATAGCCGTCTCAGACGACGCACTTGCTTTACTCAAACGCAAGCTTGACGACACCCGCCTGCCAGACGAAGTCAACGGAGCCGGGTGGGACTACGGCGCGCCGCTCGACGACATCAAGCGGCTAGTTAGCAGATGGAAGGACGGGTACGACTGGCGCATGCACGAGCGCGAGTTAAATGCGCTCCCTATGTTCACGCGCACTGTCGCAGTGGAAGGGTACGGCGAGCTGAGCGTGCATTACGTGCATCAGCGGAGTACCGTCGAGGGGGCCATACCGCTGCTGTTCGTCCACGGTTGTACGTCCGTCACTCCCGCTACTATGATGTCATACGATACGTACGTGATATGTAGGGCCAGGCAGCTTCCTCGAGGTGACGAAGATACTGCCGCTCCTGACTACGGGTTCTTCTGATCACCCAGCGTTCCACGTTGTTGCGCCGAGTCTTCCTGGATATGCGTGGTCGGAGGCAGTGCTGGAGAAGGGCTTTTTTGCGGAGAACTACGCCGAGGTGAGCATTCGTGATCTTTCCGCTTGAGCTTGAGGACCCCAGACTGACATCCTCACCCATTGCAGCTCTTCAACAAGTTGATGCTCTCGCTGGGCTATACCGAATATGTGACGCAAGGTGGAGACTGGGGCCATGCGGTAAGAACTCCATATTTTAAGCATAATGTTAACAACAACTTTGAATGTATCGTAGCTGACCCTTACCACTGCATCTAAATACGGTTCTACACATGTCAAAGCGTGTCATTCAAACATGCCAATGTAAGCCGCCAAGTTCACAGCTCCCCACCGATACTCATCTTGGTCCGCTATTAACAAACTAGATGCGACCCGCCAAAGTTGCTTGAAAACCCTATAACAGTGCTCAAGTGCTTGATCACGTCCTTCACAGCGCGTGAGCGAGAGGCAGCAGTCGCTTGCCAAACATCATGAAGAATGGCATGGGCTACTTTT